>JANTNU010000007.1:21441812-21452199 GCA_024752395.1 Erythroxylum havanense | reverse complement strand
TGGTGGTGCACCTTTATCGTGGGATACGTGTCAGAGCGACCTACGGGCGTCCCGATGTGTACCCTACGGTGAGGGGGTGCTACATGTTCCCATACATGGCTATATAAGTCAAAGTGACTAAAATTCTTCCATTCTTTGTCCCATCTTCGCCCTAACTTATCTTCTTTTTACTCCATAAAGATAAATAAGATTGAACATCAATAAAAAGACACCAAGTATGTGAATTTAGCTCATTTTGGTTCTTATATCTCAAAATTATACCTAAACTAACATATAAACCAAAATAAGTATCATAGACACATCATAATGTTAAACACTAAGGAAGAGGGAATAAATATATAATCAATCAAGCATTTATCAAGTTTTCCCACACTTAGCTTTTGATCTTCCTCAGGAAAAAATAAAGATCAACATCAAAATCAAAACACTTCCTCTTTAACCATATTTCCTAAGAATAGATAGTCATAAGGAAAGAGGAATACATTTCAAAACCATAAGAAGAATTGAATATTGAATGTTTTCACTCACGATTAATCAACAAGTATTCCTTCAAAATTTGAGCAATTTAGGGGTAGACTTTGACTAATTGTGTTTAAAAATAAGATCAATCTATAAGTATACCTAAACACCTTCATGATAAATATATTCCATGACTTTGTATCCTTTTCAGTTCTTCACCACTAAATATTCATATACATAACACAAATTAAAGGACTTTTTAAGGTTGCAATAGGATTAAAAGTTAAGGTAAGAAATATTAGGGTCATGTAGTTCAAAAGCCATCAAAACTAGAAAAATACGAAAAGTAGTCAATAGAGTGTCTAGTGTAAAAGTTAACATTGACTCAAAACTAGCTACCATTAGCTATAATGAATAGAAAAAACTTTATTCCATATTTTACAATCAAATGTCCACACCACAAACTATATAAAGAGTTAAAACAAATCACTCATAACAATAATGATGAAAAATCCACCATAATTGTAAGAAATGACCTTTCACAACAACTTCTCCTTTAGTTACATCATAATCAATTCACTCACTCCATGCAAATTTAGGAGGAAGGATTAACATGAATTAAGTACCCAAAAAAATGAATTTTCTCCTTAGTAACTTTTTTTATTCTCCCTTTTTCCTTCCTTTTTTCTTTTTTTTTAATAAAGATGAAACAAAGAAAAAAAATGAAAAGAACTACATCAGTGATGGAACTCATTGATAGGAAATAAGAATCACATTCCATCAACTATAACCAATCCACATATATGTGTGCCCCTATACTTGTTCTCTTGTGTATCCACAAACATCAACAATCACAAATGCCCTACTAGCTTTAAGGCTTGGGTAAAATATTTTATTAGATTAAAGGCTCATAATATAATTAACATAAAAAGAAAAGGTAAATAAAGCTCAAGGGGCTTAACAACAAGATGAATGTGTCAATAGATAGGGTATTTGACTAATGTAGCTGAATGTGTCAATAGATAGGGTATTTGACTAATGTAGCTTATAAAGCAAAGATTGCCTATATCATTTACATGTTAATGTAGATGATAAATAAGTGATCTCAAAATGAAAAAAAAGGTAAATTTAGGGTGTATATGTTTTGAAGGTCACATATGAACAAAAGAAAATAAGATTAATATAGATATGTCATTTTAAAAGGCTCGAAATCTCATTGACTTATGTCTACCCATTAGTCACAACTCTTTAAAAAAAGCGTATTTTGACCAACCACAAAAGTAAGAATGCTTGCTTAAGTTTTCGTGAATTTTACCAATTAATGCTACTCTTTAATTATGACCATATAATCCTAGAAGAAATAGAAAAAGAGAGAATGTTTATTTTTTGATAAAAATATGCAAAAGAATTTTAAAACACATATAAGACACAAGTTCCCACCTCACAATTAAAACTTACATTGTACCTAATATAACATTAAATGTAAGACATGGAGTGCTCAACAAAAACAAGAATTGAAAAAATGTAAAGGAAAAGGAATAAACTCCCCTTAGGTTGCCTCCTAAGTAGTGCCTTTATTTACTGTCATTAGCTCAACTCCATGTTTTCTTCGTGATGTGATAATATTTTGATATTTAGGTGCCACCACTTCTACATTCTCCATTTGAACTTCTTTATGAGATGGCTTTAGGTGATGACCATTCACTTCAAATGTCTTCCTTAATTTTAGTTTCTAAATCTTTACTGCACCACAACTATAAACATTAGTAACCACAAAATGATCAACCGAACAAGAATACAATTTATCTGGAAACATTATAAGTCTATAAAAACATAGAAACACTTTTTGGCCAATAATAGAACTTTTCTTTTCAAAATCACCTGGTTATGGGAAACTTTAGTCTTCTCCATAGTTATAACTACTTCCAATTTACTCTACACATTTCCTTATAAGCTTCCTATGCTAAAGGGTCAATCACAGCAATTGCAAAAAAAAGGCCATTTTATGGGTGTTTCAAGGCATCTAAAATATTAAAATTAACAAATTCCCCCTTTAAATTCTATTGTAAGTGCCCTCAGTACATCTATCTTAGTTTGGGCGATGTTAAGGAATGGTCTCCCTAGTAAGATTAGTATGAGATTATAGGAAGTTTCAAAACTCATATCTACCACATAAAAATATGTAAGAAATATTAGTTTATTCACTTGCACAACCACATTCTCAATCACCAAATTTGGATAAGCATTATTTAATTTTCCAATTGTATGATAAAACTAGTTTCTCTCTATAAACCTAAATTTAAAGAAAAAAAATGGAACAAGGCATAAAATTAATCGATGTTCCTAAATCTAGCATAAACTATTTAATAATAGTGTTACCAATTCTACAAGGAATTGTAAATATGCCTAGGTCTTTACAACTAAAGGTAGTTTCTTTTCAAAGACTGTAAGAACATTTTCACCCGTCTTGATCATTTCATTACCTCTAAACTTCCACTTTTTGGTACATAATTTTACAATGAAGTTTGTATACCTTGACACCTACTTGATTATATCCAATAATGGTATATTAATTTCAACCTTTTGAAAAGTGTCCTAAATCTCTTTATTCTTATTCTCCTTGTTTGACTTTGCTAACCTACTAGAGAAAGGTAGAGAGTGAGTCTTAACCATATTCGAAGGGTCAGGGTTTACCTTCAAATTAGATAAGGTATCCCTATCTTCTTTTAGCTCCCTCTTAATTTCCTCTTCATTAGCCATCCTTTATGTGGTGCTCTTTGGATCCTAAAGCTTCTTACCACTTCTTAAGGTAAGTATACAAACATTCTCTGGATTTATCTCAAGTTTTGATGGTAATTTTTCTCTATTTTGAGCTTCTAAATGGTTGATAACAATTACCTAACCTAGTTCTCCAAATTCTGAAAGTCAGACCTTTTCTCTTAAAATTGAGATCTTGTCTCTTACTAAATTTGTTTCACATCTTACTAGAATTGCAGAGTATTATTAGCAAAAGACTTAACCATATCCTGTAATGATATATTTGAGTTAGAGGAGGAGGCTTATGGTTTAGGCTGAAATTGTTGTATACCCTATGACATATGTGGGAAGTAGCTCGACTACTTATTACATCCATAACTAAGGTTTGGGTGATCTCTCTAACTTGAATTATAGGTCTAGGAATATTGGTTTTACTATTGGGAAAAGTTAGCTTCCACAGTATTAACATACTTCAGGTTTCCCTTTTATAAAGCTAGGAAATTGTATGTTGAATGGTTCACATTGGCATATATACAACAAGCATTCACCTGTGCTTGCCATACAATAATCTGTCTAGCAAAAGATGTTAGTTCATCTAAAAGATATTTTATAGATGAATTATTTACCTTATTTACTCGATAAACGTCATTGAAAATTTCAAATTTTTTAATGGTTTTCACCATACGTTTGATTAAATTACTTGCCTTTTTAAGAGTGTTTTTTACCTAGTGCTCCACCACTCACTCCATTTACCAAAATCCTATCCATAAGCAATAATTCTTCATATAAATATTGAATAAGGAGTTTCTCTGTAATATTATGATAGAGGTTACATGAGTTATTAGATAAGGGCTTCATGAGACTGAATATGTCACCTTGGGGAGCTCCAATATTATTTGTGAAAAAGAAATATGGGATCTTGGGATTATGCATTGATTATAGACAGTTGAATCAAGTGATGGTGAAGAATAAGTACCCATTACCAAGAATTGATGATCGACCTAATCAACTACAAGGAGCTTAGGTGTTCACTAAATTGTATCTAAGATCAGGGCACTATCAGTTAAAGATAGCAAAGCCGATGTACCGAAGAGTGCATTTAGGACTTGACATGGGCATTTTGAGTTTTTGGTAATGCCTTTTACATTGACGAATGCTTCGATGACTTTTATGGCACTAATGAACAAGGTATTTCAACCTAACCTAGGTCACTTTATGATTGTATTTATTGATGATATTTTGGTGTATTTAAAGAGTAGAGAGGAACATTTCAAACATCTTAGGCTAGTTCTATAGATTATGAGGGAGAAATAGTTGTATTCCAAGTTTAGTAAGTGTGAATTTTGGCTTGATTAAGTGATATTTTTGGGTCACATAGTGTCTAGACTATTCAAGTGGACCCAAAGAAAGTTAAAGCAGTGATGAAGTGGGAAGCTCCAAGGAATGTATCTGAGATTTGAAGTTTTCTTGGATTAGCAGGATATTATAGGAGGTTTGTCAAGGGTTTTCATTGATCTCAACCCCTTTGACAAGGCTTCTGAAGAAGAATGTACCCTTCAGATGGACAAATGAATTCTAGAGGAGTTTTGTGGAATTAAACAACAATTGACTACATAACTAGTGTCAGTTATTCATCTGGATCAAGAGGATATATAGTATATAGTGATGTTACACACCAGGGGTTAAGATGTGTTCTGATGCAATATGGCAAAGTAATTGCATATGCATTGAGACAATTGAGACCTCATGAATTCAACTATCTGGTTTATGATTTATAGCTTGCTACAGTGGTATTTGCTTTGAAGATTTGGACATCATCTGTATGGTGAGATATTTTAGAGATTCACAGATCATAAAAGTTTAAAATATTTTTTAAGGCAAAAGGAGCTGAACATGACACAAAGGAGATGGATTGAGTTGCTAAAAGATTATGATTATTTGATTATCATCCTAGTAAAGCTAATGTTGTGGCTAATGTCTTAAGTAGGAAATCTGATAGTAGTGTGGCACAAATTTAGACCTCAAGATTACCGAATCTAGTCCAATTGAGAGTCTTGAACATTGAGTTAAATTTGGGGAAAATGAGGCATTATTAGCTATACTGAAACTTAGGCCATTATTATATGAAAGGAACAAGAAAGCTCAAAGTAAAGATCTGGAATTGGAGAATTTTATTGAGAAGTTGAAACAAAATTTGAATTTTGAGTTTGAATTAAGAGATAATACTTTTTGATTAAAACAAAGATTGTGTGTACCTGATGTTGATGATCTAAGGAGAGAGTAGCAGCTTATACTATGCATCCTAATACTACCAAGATGTACAATATGTTAAAACAACTCTTCTGGTGGCCAAGGATGAAGAAGCAATTAGCAGAGTACGTTGCTAAGTGTTTGACTTATCAACATATTAAAGTTGAGTATCAGGCTCCAGTTGGAAAGTTACTGTCATTACCTATTCTTAAGTGGAAATGGAAGAGATTCACTAAGGATTTCATTATAGTTTCGCCGTGAATTCCGAGGCAACATGATGCCATATGGGTCATTGTTGATAGATTGATGAAATCATCCCATTCCTTACCTGTGTGAGAGAATAATAAACTAGATCAATTGGCCTAGAGTTATGTTAATGAGGTTGTGAGGTTGTATGGTTACATTGTCTATTGTGTTTGATCCGGATCTCAAATTCATGTCTAGATTTTGGGGCAGTTTAGAGACAACATTGGGTACAAAGTTGAATTTCAATACATCATTTCATCCTTAAACAGACGGACAGAGTGAGATAACTATTAAGACTATTGAGGATATGCTCAGGGCTTGTGTTTTGGAGTTTTAAGAAGCATGAGATCAATATGTAGCCCTTATTGAATTTGCTTACAACAATATTTACCATAGTAGCATTGATTTGTCTCCTTATGAGGCATTATATGGCAGAAATTATCGATCATCATTGTATTAGGATGATGAGGGCCTAAGGATTATTGAAGACCCATAATTGATCTAAGATACTATTGATAAGGTAAAATTGATACGCATTCAAATTAAGGTGGCTCAAGATAGGCAAAAAAGTTATGCAGATCTCAACACTAAAGAGATATGAAATATCATGTAGGAGATAAGGTGTTTATGAGAGTATCACCATAGCGAGGAGTACTAAGATTTGGTAAAAAGGGAAAACTGAGCCCTAAATACATTGGTCCTTACAGATTATAGAGAGAGTTGGACCATTAGCATACCGATTAGCATTACAAACAGAGATAGCTCAGATTCATAATGTGTTCCAAGTTAATATGCTCAGAAGATATTGATCAAACCTGACCAATGTGATACCTGCACCGGAGGTAGAGCTTTCAAGTAATTTGAGTTATGTAGAAGAAATATTCAAAATAGTGGGATATCAAACTAAACAATTGAGAAATCGATTAATCCCATTAGTTAAGGTTCTCTGGAGGAATCATTCGAGAGAAGAGGCCACATAGGAGACTGAGGTTAAGGTTCTCTAGAGGAATCATTTGAGAGAAGAAGCCATATAGGAGACTGGTGAGAATATGAGAAAATAGTATCCCCACCTGTTTGATCAATCAGGTAAGAATTTCGATAACGAAATTTTTTAAGGGGGAGAATTGTGATAACCTGTTTTTACACTTAAGGATTTAATTATTAGATTGAGTCATATCATATGAGAATTCATTAAGTGCATTTCATTTGTATGTATCATATTCACATCTATATATGAATCATGATTTAGAGACATTGTAAAAATAGTATATGCACTCAATTGACAGATCCCAGGGTATGAAAGATCTTAAATGATTATGATGTAATTATATGTTGATTATAACTTGAATTTTGTTTGATCAATCATAATTAGTGATTTGGGAATTTATTGTTACAAATGAGAGATTGACAAGGTGATATGTGCGTCTAGTCTAAGAACAATGTTAAAGGACAAGACAAATTGATACATTGAAATTCAGGTTAACTAGGCTTATGAAATGGTGACATGTGGCAATGGAAAATGAGTGACAGATGGCTTAGGTAATTAGGTGACAAATGGCTCAGGAAATTATGAGACAAATGAACTAGTGATTAAGTGACAATAGGTAAGTTTAGGAAGAGGACACATAACCTAGCTCTTTACCTGACAAGTGTCTTGCCAAGTGTCTCAATCCTTGCCACACACATATACCAACGACACAGAGAAGAAAGACCAACCTCTTAACTCCTCCTCATTCTCTCGTCATCGACACCTATACATAACCCTTACGAGCTTAAGATTTTGTTAAAATTTTGCACTGTCACTCTAAAATTTTGTTGTCTTCATCTTATTATTGAAACCCTTTTTATGTTTTCCTCTTATTCTTGGAGTATGCTTTATCCTTGCATGTTTGGGGGGCTAAATTAGCTTGATGATTGAGGAGGTTTTGAGCCGAACAAGTCAGTGATTTATTCATCTATTTTGACATATGTTAGCATAACATTTATGATGATTATTTAGGAATGATCTTGGTTGTGGTATTGATTATGAAGTTGTGTTGGAAATTCTATGGATGAATTGGTTTTTTTAATGTATGAAACCATAGGTTAGGGGCTATTCAATGGATGATTTTAGATTGGTATTGGAAGTATAATTAAGGTATAATAAGATATAATCAATGAACTATTATGATGGTGTTAGAATCCAAAAAAAATTGAAATGGATGGTGAACTTTCGATTAACCCATCCCACGATCGTGGAAGTTATATAAGCTCCTTCCCACTATCATGGGCAATGCATTGAAGTGAGAAATTTTTTGTTTTGTCTTTCCACGATCATGGACATATTTGTCCATGATCGTGGGAAATAATCTGAAATTAAAAATTCTATTTTTTGTGATTATTGAACTAACTAAGGATAAGCTACTTTACCTGGGTGTATTTGGACTTAATTAAGGCTTGAAATGAACCTAGATTATTTTTGGATTAATTGGTAAAGGGTTTGATAAGTTTAGGTTGTTAACTGAGTTTATAACTTAAAGAACAGATTGTTTGAGATCAATGCATCTAAATCTGAAATTGTGAGTTGTTAAAGGAATGAAGGTGTTCTTATGGATGAAAATGTAATCCAAAGGATGTGAGAGATGTGAATTAGGTATGAATGAATGAGAATCGAAATTATGTGAATATATAATGCTAGAAAAGGATTGGTGAATGAATGATTGATGAATCTAAAGTAACAAAGTTTTCTTAAGGCATAAACCTAATTGTAAATAGGTTACATACAGGCTATGATGAATGAATAAGCAAGATTTGTTAATAAGATTACATACTCGGGATAGTCAATTGAGCATGCATTAAACATAACATATATACCTGTGTATGATTGAGTCCTCATTTGATTAAACAAGTTAATAATGTGTAGATATGTGTGTATTGCATGATATAGAAACACAAATTGATCGACGACATCCAGACATTGCTAAATCGTCAAGGCAATAGCTAATCTGGAGCATACTATGAATCAATCTAGATTTTTTCTCATTATATTTGATTTTTTGTTTAAATTCTAGTTGTTGAATTGTTACCTATGAGATTGTGATAGAAATTGATAGTCCGAGGAGTTCAATATTCAAGAATGTATTGGAAGTGCTATCTACTTGTATGTGAATGTGGGAAATGAGTTCTCAACTGAATGTTGAATGCAGGACTTAGATCCGATGAATGTGATAAATGAATGTGTATATTGAATGAAAACGATTGATAGTATATTGTGTGAAATGATGCGTTTCATGACATTAATATGCATGATTAGATAACGGAGTTGTGACTGGAGTGACTAATGTGAAAAGGAACTTAAAGCTCATAAATGTGCATAAAGAGCCACAAGCTCAATGATTAATGAGCTCAGTATCCATAATAGATACGAGACAGTATCTGAAATAAGCTCGGTATCTATAGTAGATATAGGATAACTAAATGGGCGCTCAGTCATAACAAAATTAAAAATGAAAGTGGAGTCTCATGTGCATTTGCATATACATATCCTTACAACATCCTGAGAATGATTGGAAAGAATCATTGATCTGTGTTGAATAGTGTTATGAAATACTTGTGTATATGTTGATGATATGAATGATTAAGATAAGTGATTGGATTGTTCTGAGATGACATTATGAAATGCTTATATTCCTAATATTCTTGTGAAATATGATACAAATATCGTGATTTGGTATCCAAAATAAAATTATGTGATAAATAGGAATTGGTTTTGAAGAATGTGATATATTTGAGAATTTGGATTATGTGTTTATGATGTTGTGTCCTAACTTGAGTGAACACATCGATGATGGTTCACTCACTGAGTTCACAAACTTATCAAAATTGCAATGTTTATTTTCAAGTACTAGGGTGACTTAGCTTTTAAGGCAATCTAGTAATAGCCTAGTATTGTCCGTTTTGGAACCCAGACTGGCTCAAAGGTCTAGTCAGCTAATTCTAAAGGGTCTAGTCATATTATTTTAATCCAGTACCCAGTTCTATGTTATGCACGTTGTATAAAGCTGTGAACTTTCACATGTTATGTATTGTATAAACATGAATTATGAGTGTAATGAATGTTTATGTTTATAAATTAAATGCAAAGAATTTCAAATGTCTTTGGTCATGTAAATACATGGATTATAGAATATAACGACAATGTAAACTTATGGCCATGAATAACATGGGGAAACTTAGCTCTTCGAAATGCTTATGTTCTATATGATGCCATGATAAATTGATGTGACTGCTCTAACATGTCGTTTTCATGGGGTATATGATCAGATATTCTCTAGAATGTTGGTATATGCTCTGTAGTAGTGGGATGTTACACAGTTGATGCAATTTGGAGAGAAACTCTATTGTTGGATAAGGGAAACTCTATTTGTCCATCATTTTGTAGAACAACTGAGCTCCTTTTCTACAAGGCAATGGAATCTTTAAATTCCTAGTTTTTCCTATGGATATATGTCAGAGTAATGTATTTCCTTTTGCTTGAACTAGGATTATAAAGATCCTTTAATGCCTTTCAAGGCTTTAATGAATGCTTTTATCTTTTAAAAATGCTAATTGACTTATAATGTTGGACCCCAAACCTGTTTTTATGATATTATTAAGTATGAATTAAGTTGCTAGTATGATTTAGGGTATAATTTGA
>JANTNU010000007.1:21379276-21405113 GCA_024752395.1 Erythroxylum havanense | reverse complement strand
ACCTCAAAAGAGGAATTTAACTAGAGTCAAATTTGTCATACAAATCTTTGACTTTGGTTTGGTGCACTAACTAAGGAAGTAACCACTTCCTTATATAGCTAAGAGTCTTGCCCCAAATGTTGTCTCCAACCAATATGGGACAACAAAGAGCCAAACTCAACAGTGTCCTCTAGCCCGAGAGGTATGGCTTTTCTTTGAGAGACTCTTTGCTATAATTTTCCCAAGGACCATGGAGACTTTTATTCAATGTTGAGTAATGTGGTTGACTCGCCACAGATGGGTCTAGATCTGCATAAACTGTTTATGTTACTCCCTTTTGTAATCTGCTGGGGCATTTGGGTGTCCAGTGCCAGGCTATCTTTGACAACACTCCTCCTTTGGCATCTCGTGCAATAGCCAATGCGATGGCTACACTTACCATTCTCACAATGATAAGGCCATTGAAGCTCTTCTCCTCTTCTCAGCAACGTATCCATTATATTTCTGGTCTTCAATCGTGTCTCTGTCAACGTCGAACGTGGATATTAGCTTGGACAAGGCCGCCTCAAGGATTTTTTAAGTTTAATGTTCATGGATCATCTTTGGGAAATCCGGGACTAGCTGGTGGAGGGGCAGTACTCAGAGATTCGAATGGTGAGGTTCTTTTTGCAAAGTCTTTCTATTTTGGTACTCTCTCAAATGTACATGCTAAAATCTTGGCCCTTTTGCGTGGATTGCAATGTTGCGCAGAAATGGAAGTGTCAAATATTCATGTGGAGTCCGATTCGAAACTGTTAGTTGATTGTTTGAAGGGGACTATGTCGGGGCCTTGGAGATTTCATTCAGATTTGCAGTAGCTTACGACCTTGAATGGTTCTTTGGAGCATAAATTTCGGGAGGTTAATACAGTGGCTGATTCATTAGTAAAACTCGCTAGTCGACACTGTCAATCTTTTTCTTTTAGCATGGCAAGTCTACCGAGGAGGATTCAAGGCCAACCTAGATTTGATCAGATTGCTTTTCCTTATGTTCGTGTATCTTTTAGTTAGATTTCAGCTTTGGTGATAAATTTATCTTTTGGCAACGGCTGCCGCTAGATTAGAAAAACTGTAAGCTGCCTTGTCTCCTACTCTGGTGAGATATGGTTTCATGCCCTGCTTTACTGTGTATTGTTTGGCCAATATTTTTTATACGGGCACCGGCTCCAGCAGGATCACGTTGGTTTAAAAAAAAATCAAATGTAAGTTTTCCTTTTCTAATTTTTAGTAAAACTTTGATAACTAGGGATTGTTTTGATTTTTGGTAACATTCTGATAATCAAATATTTCATTTTTAATGGTTTGGATCCAGTTTTGAATTTATGACACATTAATCAGTTAAATCTTTATTTCCATGTAAAAGTTAGTTGCATCATACATAATTGTGAATTCCTGAATACCTCTACAAAAATAAAGCTGATTCATTAATTATACATCAAGTTTCAAATTATATTCCTCTCAACATTATTTCTGTCAAAAAATAACCATCTTTAATATTTTTATCAAATTGTTTGACATTTCTTTCTATATGTTTGTTTTGGTATTCAAATTTTGTGTTATTGAAATGATTACATAATTATTTGCTGGTTATAATAATAATAATAATAATAATAATAATAATAATAATAATAATGTCTATTAATTACCAAATAATACTTTACAAATTTTATTCCATGATTCATAACAAAAATTCAAAATTCAAAATTCACAACCTCATCAATAATGATGATGATGATGATGATGATGATGATATCAATTAATTAATTAAAAATATTTATTTAATTCATTAATTAAATGATAATTAATTCATTGGTTAATTATAATATTATGCACTTGTGACATATGTATATATTAAAATTAAATATCCTGAAAAACATCATTAATAAACAAATTTATTAAATGATTAATTATAATAAATTATAGTATATTTATTGAGATGTTGAAAATTAAAATTTTTGAAATGACATGTTAATTTATCATTCAATTGCGTCGTCATTTATAGTTAACCTCTTTCTAATTAAAAGACGTGACATGATAATTATTTCTTTACTAAATCAATCAAACAACATCTTTATATTTTCTTCTCTAACATAACTTCTGAGATCACAATTCTCCATCTTCAAACTATAAAAATTGTATATTCCACATAACTCAGCTTTCCTATTTCAGCAAACAAGAGATTACTACCATCTGTAAGTTATACCTTACCCTTCTTTGTAATTTGCTGCTTATTAAATTTTTATTAATTTCATTTGTGTTTTTGAATGTTCGCTTTGTGAAATTTAAAATTTCTACCTGTGAGCATCTCGTAGGTTAATATATATTATATTTTTGGGTTAATATTGTGTCAATATTTCAATTATTATTATCATCTTTTTTGAAATATAAAATGCAACTGTTTTATACTTTTTTTCCATCAACAGTTATACCAAAATTTCAATCGTCATTTGAAGTTTTTGACAGAGTTAATTTAATTGTTTGATTCTAATTCTAAATGTTCGGTCTATTAAATTTTTATCAGTTTCTATATTGAAATCTAAGACCTCACGGGTGTCATTGAAGTCCACGATATTCATGTTTATATGGTTAGATAACAAATATTACATTTTTAGGATTATCTTGTGATAATATATTAGATCTAGGATAATATTATGGTGATGTTTATAAAATGCAACTATTTTATTCTTTTTATCATCAATTGTTATATGAAAATTTCAACTGTCGACTAGAAGTGGAGTTTTTAAGAAAGGTATAATTATTAAAGTTATTAGTTATTAGTTACTAATCATCACTATATACTAAAGCATTCACAGTTGTGACCAATAAGCCACATCCGTGCGTTTTCTTAATTGTCAACTTTTATTGTTACGTTTATATTGTGAACTTTTATGTCCTTTTTATCTCTTTCTTCTCTAACTATAATCGTATACAAATTCTAACTTTTTCCGAAAAATTCTTGTTAACTGTTACTCTATATATTAAAAAGTCACAATCGTGTCTTTTAATATTGAGTTAATTTAATTAAATATTGATTAATATTATTATAATTATTAATTATATATTGTTAGTCACCATTGCAACTTATGATAATTATTCATTATTATTATTAAATATGACTTATTCCCTTGGCATCATGCGTGTCGTGCGTTTTATTTACTAAATTTTATTGTTATTTTCATAATATTATTAATTATAAATTATTATTAAAATATTTATTTAATTAAGCTTCAATAAATATACGTTGTTATAAATTCATGTACTACTTAATCCATTTATATCTCAAATATGGAAAATTATGAATTAAAAAACTTATTTTTCATAAATTACAACAATAAAAAGTTGAAAGTAAGCTACATATGATTATATTAATGTTATCTGATCTTCTTTATATAATGATAAGGATTTTTTCCTATCTAACATTAAATAGAATTCTTAGATTTATTTTTCGGTTATTTTGTCTGTACAAAATACATGATAAACAATTTTAAGTAGCTTTCATTTGCATAACTATCACGCCATATCCGCAATTAATCTTTTAAATATTTCATTTCTTGAAATTGTTTTTCCTAATCACATTTTACGTTAATTTTTTTAGGTTTTCTTCTTGCTCGTTCTTACATTGTTTGTTATTGCGTTATTCAGGTATGTTTAATTTTGTCAAAAAATTATTATATAAATTCCATTCTATTTGTTCCTCATTAATATGATGATTACTTTTTTTTCTTTATTTATCTTCTTTGTTAAATGTATGATTAAGCTTCTTTCTTAGACATATGGTTTGTTGCATGTATTTTGTTACATTAACGGATACAGTAGATATTATTGGTTCATGATAAACTCTTTATTAAATCTATGATTTGTTAGATGTATTCTCTTATATTGATCCATAAAAATTAGAATATTGCTTCATTTTTTTATCATGTTATATTTTGACATTTTAAAATTGTAGTCATCGTTTATTAATGTAACTAAGCATCGTTGAATAATTTTTATAATATATATATATATATATTTCTCACATATTTTTAGCGTGGATATTTAAATAATTTTAAAAATATTATAAATAGATATATGAAGAGTGTAAATATTGTCTGCATTCAGAAATGCCAAGAGATGTCAAAAGTATGCTGAAATGTCAGAAAAAAAAAAGAATTCTTGTGACAACTTAGAGAAACTCGTGCTACAAAAAAGAGAAATGCTACTTTGCCTACATTTTTCAAATAGTTAGTGATCAACATTCCAATTTTTGCATTGATAGTGAACCTTCCGGTGGTCAACTTTTCATTCATCAATCTAGTGGCTAGCTATCACAAAATCAATCCCTCGATTTTAATGTGAATCATGATGATCCAACTCATTCTTCTGTCCAACTAGAAGAAATTGTTGATACGACATCAACATTTGAAGCATCTAATATGACATGTGATAATTCAAATTGTCTAACTGTATCTTCTTTTCCAATTCAACCTAATTCAGTGATACATGTTCAAGATCAAGGTATAAATTTTTTAACCTATATTTTTCCTATTGGTAATATTATTACTAGACAAAGTGATCATCTTACTTTTATATATTTTAAGGGATAAACTATCATCGTTCTTTGTCAAAGTTAGCATCAATGCAAAATTTACCTATTGAGTCTCAACAACTTTGTTTTGTTCCAAATTGTGAACATTGTCATGCAAAGAGATTTTATCTTGAACCTCCATCATTCTATTGTTCATCAGGACAGATTTCCGTTGTTGCTCCTCAAATGTCATATGCTTTAAAATGATTATTTGTTGACAATGATGAAGAATTAGAACATTTTAGGAAGAATGTTCATAGATATAATAACAATATAACTTTTTCTTCCTATGAAGCTAGGTATGATCGAGAACTAACAAAAAATAAGAAAGGGGTTTATACATTTCATGTTCAAGGTCAAGTTTATCATTTCCTTGATAGTTTATTTTCAACAATTAATAAGGTATTTGGAATCCAACTCTATTTCTTTCATAATGATGAGGAACTAAAAAGAAGGAATAACAGTTGTGATAAACTTTATGTGAATACATTAAAACTGATTATGGCAATTCTACAAGATAATCCTTATGCCAAGTTCTTTTGAAGTCTTAGGGCATTCCATCAATTAAGAATCATGCAATAGTCCTGAGGTGTTATCCTGGCCTTTATCAACATGTTTATAATCTTCCTACTGCATCATAAGTGGCTGCCATATGGGCTGAGAGTAATGATGAACAAATTAATACATGTCCTCACATCCAAGTCTATGTTCACTCAGGTACAAGTTACAGAATTTAATCTTATTATGCATGTTATGACCCCCTTCAATATCATCTTTTATTTCATTGTGGTGAATCTAGATGACATCGTGGAATTAAGCAGTTAATTTCAAAGAGAAATAGGAACAATGTTTTGGATAAGGGAACTATGTTCATTTCAACTCCTTTACTAATCCATCTGAATTGTTCGCTGTGAAAAACATAGGCAAGTTTCCCTTTTTGTTTTTGTCATTTTTAAAATATTATTTAATTCTAACATTTTATTTATCAAATTCATCTTGTTTACTACTAGTTGTGGATGAAGAATATTATGAAGATGGTTTTGTTTCTGCTAGGGAATATTATTGCTATTGGCTTTAAATGAGAGAAAATGATGAATCTATGCTGCTCTATAGCTTGAGATTGCTTCAACAATTTGTTATGGGCACATATATAAAGATTCAAACATCCCAACTTGATTTCCATAGAAAAGAAAAAATGAGATACGAACAAAATACTACAAGGTGTTTTGGATAGTATTAGGTGTTTTGGATAGTATTACTATTGGTCAAACAGAAGGTTCTAGAATTGGTAGTCGAGTTGTGCTCCCAGCTTCATTTATCAGTGGTCCAAGGGACATGAAACGACATTATCTTGATGCAATAGCTTAGGTACAAAAACATGTTAAACTAAATATTTTTCTCACCATGACTTACAACCCTATGTGGAGAGAGATACAAGACAAACTCAAATTTCATGAAAAGCCACAAGATAAACTATATTTATTGGCTAGAGTATTTAGAGCTAAATTTGAAATTCTAAAAAATGAGTTGATCAAAAAACAAATCTAAGGAGATGTGGTTGCATTTGTTTATGTTATTGAATTTTAGAAGAGTGGATTCCCTCATGCTCATTTATTACTGATACTTAAGCCGCATTCTAAATTGTTAAATCTAAATTCTTACGATCAGATCATATATGCTAGAATACCAAATCCTGATCAAAATTCACGATTATATTCTCTTGTCATTAATATGATTCATGGTCCTTGTGGTTTAATGAATAAATATTGCCCTTGCATGAGAAATGGTGTGTTCAAAAACCATTATCCCAAGAATTGTGCTCCTTTTTTTGTTCATGGTGAAGATAGTTATCCATGTTATAGACTAAGAGATGATGGCAGGAAAGCTAAAATTTGTAGACATGAGATTGATAATAGGTGGGTGGTTCCTCATAATCCGTACCTCTTGATGTTAATTGATTGTCACATAAATGTTGAAATATGTTTAACTATGAAGCTTGTTAAATACTTATATAAATATGTTTTTAAGGGCCATGACGTTATGAATTTTAGTATTGTCGATCAAGAGATCACAGCTAATATTGATGAACTAAGTAATTTCCAAGAAGGCTGTTGGATTTTACCTCCTTAAGCTTTATGGCATATATTGAATTTCGATTGGCAGAGATTAGCCCATCAATTTATATACCCCAGGATCATCTCCCAGATCATCAGCTTATTTCCTTTAACATAAATGCAGATCTGTTCTATTTATTAAAAAAAATTGACTTCTGAAAAACAATGCTCACTAAATTTTTCAAGATGAATTTGATAAATAAAAATGCATAAGAGATGAAATGTTTGTATAAAGATTTTCCAAAACATTTTGTTTGGAATCAAAAAACAAAAACATGGTCAGAAAGAAGTAAAAAAAAGTAATAGGAAGATTGGTTATTATTGACCCTAGAGAAGGAGAAAGGTATTACTTGAGGTTATTACTCACACATGTTAAAGGACTAACAACATTTGATGACTTGTTGACTGTTGATGGTGAGAAAAGAAGCTGTTTCAGGGAGGCTGCACTATAGTTGGGATTGCTAGCATCTGACTTTTATATATAGCAAACTCTTGAGGAAGTTGTTATGTTTCAAATGTTGACATCGCTTAGACTTTTACTTGCTACACTTTTGTTCTATTGTTTACCAAAAAAACCTTAAGCATCTTTAGGAAACATTCAAAGACAACCTTTGATCTGAATACCAACATGTTTCTTCCTATATTGACTATACATCCTATGAGATTACAAAAATGGACCTTTAAGATATTAATAAATCTTTGGAGCAAATGGGGAAAAGCTTAGCTGATTACCATTTTACTGATCATCAATTTCGTGTTAATTATCATCATAATCAAAGTAAAGAAATATAAAGTGAGAAGAATATACAAGTTGATCTAGAAGACCTATTATTATAGTCAAGGTTGAATGACGAGTAGAAATACATAGTTGATTTGATTTGGATTTAGTTTTGGCTTCGAGTAGTGGAAATTTTTTTTGTTGATGGTCTTGGTGGAATTGGGAAGACTTTCTTATATCGAGCTCTCCTTGCAAATTTGTGGTCATAAAGGTATATTGCAATTGTTGTTACTACATCAGGTGTTGCAGCATCAGTCCTTCTTGGTGGTAGGACAACTCACTAAAGATTTAAAATTCTGCTTGATTTTTCAAATTAAAAAGTTTGTCAATTAAGTAAGTAAAGCAGTATTGGAAAATTGATATTTGAATGTAGTCTTATCTTATAGGATGAGGCTTCCATGGCAAAACAAGAAGCTATTGAAGCATTTCATTATTTGCTTCAAGATATCATGCACTCTAATGAACCTTTTGGAGGAAAAATTGTTGTATTTGGTGGTGATTTTCATTAAACATTGCCCATTATTGACCAAGCTATAAAACAACAACTAATTGATTTGAGTCTTCTAAATTCACATCTTTAGCAACAGATGCATCCATTTTCTTTGATGATAAATACGAGACCTATATTAAATCCAGCTTTTTCTGAATTTTTATTACATGTAGGAGAAGGCACCGAACCAGTTGATGAGCAAGATCAAATATCCTTGCCAAAATAGCTAGTTATTCCTCATCATAGCAAGGATGAGTTTCTTAATAAGTTGTCAAAATTTAATTATATATTTTAATATCCTTTTCT
Source organism: Erythroxylum havanense (assembly GCA_024752395.1). Classification (NCBI taxonomy): domain Eukaryota; kingdom Viridiplantae; phylum Streptophyta; class Magnoliopsida; order Malpighiales; family Erythroxylaceae; genus Erythroxylum; species Erythroxylum havanense. Next base: position 21,396,841 of record JANTNU010000007.1, on the reverse strand, counting down.
TAAAAGAATTACAATTACATCTTTCTGATGCACCATTGCCTTCACCAGGTTACTTGAAAACATCTTCCCTTATCTAAGCTTGTATTCATCTGATCCATACCAGATGATAAATAGATGTATATTGTGTGCAATAAATAACTATGTTGACGAAATTAATGACATGATGATTAACAAAGTGTCAGGAAATATGCATTCATACATAAGTTTTGACAAAATAGTTGACCGAAGACATCAAGTAGATTATGAAGATTTTTTAATTCTTTAAATCCAAAAGGCCTACCTCCACACAAACTCTTACTCAAAGAAGGCTCCATAATTATGCTGCTGAGAAATTTGAATCCAACTAACGGACTATGCAATGGAACAAGGTTGATATGTCGACAATTAAAAGACCATACAATTTCTGCAGAAATTGTCTTCAGATCGCACAAAGAAAAATTAGTTTTTATACCTAAAATTTCCTTACAATCTTTAGAGAATGAAAACAATGGAATATCTTTTGTTAGAATGCAATTCCCTATTTGTTTGTGTTTTGCAATGACCATAAAAAATCCCTAGTCAGACACTTGATTATGTAGGAATTTATCTCAGTCATCCTTTATTCTCCCATGGAAAGTTATATATAACTCTGTCAAGAGCTCGAACTCCTAAATCAGTTAAAGTTCTAATTATTCCAGGAACTTTTAGATCTTCAAAATTTTATTAAAAGATAAGAAATATTGTATTCCATGAAATATTTCAATTGGTCAAATTATAAAGTATAAGCTTGTTAGAAGGTATATTAATTATTTTATTCAAGTTGATATAATTTCATTTCATATAAAAAGTTCTTTTCCCCTAATTAATTTATTAAACAAAATTTTCACGATGAAAAAACATTTATTGATTAAGGATATTTTACTTGGCACTCAATGGTGATCATGTGAAATTATTGTCCAAGAAAAATAACATGTTATCGCATCACCCGGCATACCATCAAAGAGACAAAAGTTTATCTTTGTTGATTATGAGATATAACAATTACACTTTCTTCATTCAAAATGTTTTGTTGACTTAATTATTAACAATTTCTTTATTATGAACAAGGATCACAAGTTGAAGGTATTATATTCAACAATGACATTACAACAAATGAGGCATATTTTGCAAACGTGTAAAAAATTATTATTTGTAATGCCATTGAGAAGCCAATTTCGCTTCAGTATCAAACTGAAGACTTCCAAATACAATGGATGATTACTGTCAGTGGACCTGTACCATATGATGATGCCATCATCCCTATGAAATTTAACTACACACCTTTTAGCGATCTTATCAACTGCATAAACGATAAGGAAAAATCAACTAGTTAGACCCTTTATCTATTTCTTTATACAATGTTGACTATTTTTTTCTATTACATCTAATGATATGTATATTTAGCATGTGATAGATATATTTTGTCCGTGGTTCTTCAACTCTTGGATCAAAAATAAATCAACAAAGATGGCAAACATTCAACTGTGCAAAGTTTTGTTCTTGCCAACAAATAGTAATTTAAATTCTTCGTTATCCTTTATACTTCACAAGAACTGAGATAATTTCTCTTTATTTTTTCTAACATTTCTTTTTTATTAGGCAGCAAACACTTATACTGTCAATATAGAATTTTTTTGTTACTATCGAGGGCCAACAAAGTATCAAATCCTTACATTCTTATCCGATAATTGTGTCTCAAACTGAATGTGAACTTTTATAAAGGTATTTTATTTTTTATTCATCATGTTATTACATTTTATTACTTATCTTTCTATTTTATTTTTATCTTACAATTGAAAATTTTTAGGTGTAGCATTATCCACCTGGTTTGACTCAACGATTCTTGTTGATCCATTAATAAAAGAAGTTGCAGATCTTAAAAATTGGTATTGCCTTATGTTTACTCCAATGATCAATCAAAATTTTATAATATTTTGATGCTTTTATATTTATAATTATTATGTTCCAGGGCAAGACAAAATAATAAGGAACTTAAAACTCTTATTAACCAACAAGCTTATTTGAGATATAATCCTGATATATATATCTTTCATATCACATTAGAAAATTACCAAAATCATCTTCCTGAAATTTACCAGTAAGGTAAATACATTTTATATTCTCATGAACATTGCTTATTTGATATTGAATTTTTTAATAAAAATCTTATTATATATTTTTAGACAACATGGATTAAAGCAACTAATATTTCCTTCCAACACATCTTGCAAAAATACTGGTATATGGCGTGGAAGAAATGCTTTCATTCTAGAGCTGCTATTTACAGAGTTCCATTCACTTGTAATTCTTCCAGAGAAAAAGTTCCTCCTGAACCCAGGTTTTCCTTTTTCTCTTTTCTCTTTTAAATGTACTGCAGTTTTCCTTTTTCTCTTTTCAATGTACTGCTTTTTTCTTATCATGCACATTTTATGTGCAAATTTTTTTCAAATGTTTTAACATTTTGTAATTGGATGTCATGACTGTGACATGCTAAATCACACCCATCAGACCTTCTTCATGGGTGTGACTTGTTTTTCACGGGTGTGACTTATAAATCACACCCGTGACACCTTCTTCACTAGTGTGACTTGTAACTCACACCCCTGACAATTCTTCACCACTGTAACGTAACCAGTCACACCTGTAAAGAAGATCTCGTTATTATACAAGCTTTTAATTTATCTAATTGACACTAATTAACTTTTTATTGCAAATATAGAGGCTGTTATGACGTGGATTTGACTGACAAATCTCGCTGAAATTTTTTTGAAGTTTATTACAATTGAAGCTATGCACTATTACCAATAAGTTATACTTTTTTGGCTTATTACAGATGCGATTTAATATAACGACAATTATAATATCTTTATTATATGGATGACAATTAACATTTTTGCCTTCCCGTATTAAGAATATGGAACTTTCCCTAGAAAAAGTGTACGCAAGCAAAATTGAAAAGCAAGACATTTCTTTTTCATATCAAACATGTACATATTCACTTACCAGATGAAAGACAACGGTTGACTGTTATATATTACTATGAAATTGATAATGATTAATTAGAAAAGGCTTTAGCTTCACATGGAAAAGATAAATCAAATTTCAACTGATAATCAAAATAACACTGCTGACATCACCCCTCCACCTATTTCAGGTATTCGTCATTATTTATTCATTCAATTTGTATTTATCATTATTTATTCATTCAATTTTTACGTTTTATCTTTATCAAAATATGTAAACTTCTTTTTAGCGTTAATTATATTATCATTTTTATCCCCAAAAATAATATTTCCTTATATATTCTGTAGCTAATATACTTTGTTTTTTTAAATATTTTTAGAAGATATTGTTGAATCTTCTTCCACAGTCGGACAATGTCTCCATAAAAGATTCTGCGACGGTGAACCCACAACATAGTCAAATGTAGATGTTAATGACAATAACAAACAACCTAAATTGTCATCGACTCTTTTTCTTACAGCAAAATATGCATGTAACTTGTGTACTTTTCGTGTTTTAATTTCTTGTTTTCTTAAACTTCAAAACTGTGCATATCAGTATGATGGTTTTTTGTTGTTAAATCACAACCATCAACATTTTATTACTTGCATCATAACAATTGTCTTTATTAAACTCATGCAAATTCATAAAATAATTATTCAAAATTCGTTGACATCTAAAAATATCAAAACAAACCATTTTCTTTATTTTATGTTTATTTGTTCTTTAATTAATAATATTTAATAAATAATAATAAAATACACGATTGTGACTAATATATAATTCATAATAATTCATAATTACATAATTTACGTTTATTTAATGATAAAATTAATAAAAATGTAATAATTTAAAATTAATAATAACATAAATAAAACTAGTTAAGAGTTATTGTCAGATTTAACTTTATTAAGCCCATTGACATTAAAGCATGTGTGAATTATAATTAATTAATAAATTAACCAAAAATATTAATTATATTTAATAAAAAATTAATCAATTAATAATGTTTAAATTAATTAGATCCAAATTAAATATTAAATTATATTTTAATTGATTAAACAATCATTTATCGTATAGTTAATTAATTGATCATATTTATATTAAATAATTATATTTTTATAAGTGTTAAATATATTATAATTAATCAATCAATTAATTTTTCTATAATTAATCAACCGATTAATAATATTTTAAATAATTATTTATTTATTAAATAAACAATTAAAAAATTTACATAGGTGTTAATTACCTGGTAAGAAGAAAAAAGAAATAACAAACATGGTTGTGACTTAACAAGTCACAGTCATGCATGGGAGTCACGCTTATTACTTTAAGGTATATATATACTGAGTACCTATACATATATATACTAAATTATACTGAGTACCTATACATATATATACTAAATATTAATATAATACATCTACTATTTAATTTTATATTAATTATTAGTAATTATAATTGAATAAACTTAATAGTTAATGATTAATAATTAATTTATAAATAAATTATATTTTCATAAATGAGTTAATTTTTTATATTTTAATATTTATTACTTATATTAAAATTAATTAATTAGTTAATTAAATAATTGTATTTAAATTAATTCATTATTTTTATATGTGTCAAATATATTATAATAAATTAATCAATTAATTATGTTATAATTAAATAATTAATACTTTCCTAATGAATTTAGATGCCCATGAAATTTCGTAGAGACAAAAGAAAACGTGTGACGAGTTTATGCTCCAAATTTTAAGTGAATCGGAGTCGAAGGATGTTCAAAACTATTATATATTTCTGCACTCTCACTGTCGCGATTGTGCAATTCTAGCTGATTCTTCGCTCTCACAATCATGCTTGTGCACGACCATGCTTTTCTCGATTTCTCCTTAATGTCGCAATCATGTTTGTGCACGATCGTGCAAATCCTCTGAGGGTTACTCTGTCACGATCGTGCATCTACATCCTCGGAGTTCTAATAGGATTTGGTGCGTTAGGCCATGGAAAACATGTTTGTAAGAGAGAGGTATTCGTACCCTTATAAGGCGTACTTCGTTTGCCTCTCCAACCGATGTGAGATCTCACACTCTCCACCCCTTAGGGCTCAGCCCTCTTTGTGGTCTAGCTTAGCTGGCACAACGACTCAAGTACTAGCTTTGATACCAACAACCTAGATCACCCACTCACAGATATTATCCACTTTAGGCCTTGGCCCAGTCAAACCCTCACAGTTTTGCTTTTCCCCAAGCTTCCCAGGAGATCACCCATCCTGGAACTACTCTTGCCCTAACACATTTAACCTTAGAGTTCCAATGAGATCTGGTGCATTAGGCCATGAAAAATGCGTCTGTAAGGGAGAGTCCAACTCTCCAACTGGTCCTACCGACTCGGGTCCTGGCTCTGATACCACTTGTAACAGCCCAGATCACCCACTCACAGATATTGTCCACTTTGATTCTTGGCCCAACCAAGCTCTCACGTTTTGTTTTTCCCAAGGCCTTCCCAGGAGGTCACCCATCCTAGAACTACTTTCACTCAAGCACATTTAACCTCAAAGTTCCGATGAGATTCAGTGCGTTAGGCCATGAAAAATACAGCTATAAAGGAGAGGTATCCATACCCTTATAAGGTGTACTTCGTTCCTCTCTCCAACCGATGTGGAATCCCACATTTATGCTTTCTTTCCATCAACTGTTATACCAAAATTTCAATAGTCATCTGGAGTTCTTGACAGAGTAATTTAATAGTTTGATTCTAATTCTGAATGTTTGGTTTATTAAATTTTTATCAATTTTTGTATTGAAATCGAAGACCTCACGGGTGTCATTGAAGTCCATGATATTCATGTTTATATGGTTAAATAACAGATTTTACATTTTTAGGATTATATTATGTTAATGGATTAGATTTTTGGGATAATATTTTGGTGATGTTTTTAAAATGCAATTGTTTTATACTTTTTTTCATCAACTATTATATGAAAATTTCAATCGTCAACTGGAAATGGAGTTTTTTAAAAATTTATAATTATTAAAGCTATTATTTATTAGTTACTAATCATCATTATATATTAAAGCATTCACGGTTGTGACCAATAAGTCACAATCATGTGTTTTTTGGGTCAACTTTTACTATTACGTTTATATTGTAAACTTTTATTTCCTTTTTATCTATTTCTTCTCTAACTGTAATCGTATACAAATTCAAACTTTTTCCTGAAAATTCTTGTTAGTTGTTACTCTATATATTAAAAAGTCATACTCATGTCTTTTAATGTTGAGTTAATTTAATTAAATATTGATTAAAATTATTAAAATTATTAATTACATATTGTTAGTCACCATTGCAACTTATGATAATTAATAATAATTATTATTAATTATGACTTTTTCCCTTTGCATCATGCGTATCGTGTGTTTTATTTATTCAATTTTATTGTTATTTTCATAATATTCTTAATTATAAATTATTGTTAAAATATTTATTTCATTAAGCTTCAATAAATATACATAGTTATAATTTCATGTACTACTTATATCTCAAATATCGAAAATTATGATTAAAAAATTATTTTTCATAAATTACAACAATAAAAAGTTGAAAGTAAGCTACATATGATTATATTAGTGTTATCTAATCTTCTTTATATAATGATAAGGATTTTTCCTATCTAACATTAAATAGAATTCTTGGATTTATTTTTCAGTTATTATGTTTGTACAAAATACATGATAAACAAATTTAAGTGGCTTTCATTTGCATAATTGCCACGTCATATCCACAATTAATCATTTAAATATTTAACTTCCTGAAATTGTTTTTCCTAATCACATTGGACCTTAATTTTTTAAGGTTTTCTTGTTGTTCGTTCTTACGTTATTCGTTATTGCGCTAGTAAGGTATATCTAATTTTGTCAAAAAAAGTATTATATAAAATTACATTCTGTTTGCTCCTCATTAATATGATGATTACTTTTTTTCTTTATTTATCTTCTTTGTTAAATGTATGGTTAAGCTTCTTTCATAAACATATGGTATGTTGCATGCATTTTGTTATGTTGATAGATACAGTAGATATTATTGGATCATGATAAACTCTTTATTAAATCTATGATTTGTTATATGAATTCTCTTATATTGATCGATAAAATGAGATTATTGTTTCATTTTTTATCATGTTATATTTTGACATTTTAAAATTGTAGTCATCGTTTATTAATGTAACTAAGCATCGACGAATAATATTTAATATATATATATATATGTCATTTAATAATATATATTTAATGATATATATATATATATATATTTCTCACATATTTTTAGGGCGAATATTTAAATATTTTTTAAAAATATTATAAATTGATATATGAATAATGTAAATATTGTCTGCATTCAGATATGGATAGAAATGCCAAGAGATATCAAAAGTATGCTGAAATGCCAGAAAATGAAAAGTAAGAATTATTACAACGACTTAGAGAAACTCGTGATGCAAAAAAGAGAAATGCTACTTTGCGTACAGTTTGTCAAACAGTTAGTAATCAATGTTCCAATTTCTTCATTGATAATGAACCTTCTGGTGGTCAACTTTTCATTCATCAATCTAGTGATTAGCTACTGCAAAGTCGATCTCACAATTTTAATGTGAATCATGTTGATCCAACTATTCTTGTCTCCAACTAGAAGAAATTGTTAATACGAAATCAACATTTAAAACATCTAATATGACATGTGATAATTCAAATTGTCCAATTGTATCTTATTTTCCAAATTCAACCTAGCTCACTAATACTGATGATGAACTAAAATGAAGGGCTAGCAGTTGTGATAAACTTTGTGAGAATAAATTAAAATTAATTATGGCAATTCTATAAGATAATGCTTATGCCAATTTGTTTCGAAGTCTTAGGGAGATTCCATCACTTGAGAATCATGCAATAGTCCTGAGGTGTTATCCTGGCCTTGATCAACATGTTTATAATCTTCCTACTGCATCAAAAGTGGTTGCTATATGGACTACGATTGATGATGAACAAATTGATAAATGTCCTCATATCCAAGTTTACATTCACTCAAGTATAAGTTATAGAATTCAATCTTGTTTTGCATGTTATGACCCCCTTCAATATCCTCTTTTATTTCCTTGTGATGAATCTGGATTGCAAAATTAAGTGGTTAATTTCAAAGAGAAACAAGAATAATGTTTTGGATGAGGGGACTGATGTTCATTTCAACTCCTTTACTGATCCATCCGAATTGTCCACTGTGGAAAACACAGGCAAGTTTCTCTTTTTGTTTTATCATTTTTAAAATATTATTTAATTCCACCATTTTATTTATCAAATTCATCTTCTTTACTACTAGTTGTGGTTGAAGAATACCGTGAACATGGTTTCATTTCTGCTAGAGAATATTATTGTTACTGGCTCCAAATGAGAAAAAATGATGAATCTATGTTGCTCCACAGCTTGAAACTGCTTCAACAATTTGTTGTGGGAACTTATATAAAGATTGAAACATCCTGACTTGATTTCCATAGAAAAAGACAAAATGAAATATAGATAGAAATATTGCAAGATATTTTGGATAGTATTATCGTTGATCAAACAAAAGGTTTTAGAATTGGTCGTCGAGTTATGTTCCAGCTTCATTTATCGGTAGTGCAAGGGATATGAAACGATGTTATCTTGATGCAATGGCTCTGATACAAAAGTATGGTAAACTATATATTTTTCTCACCATAACTTGTAACCCTATGTGGAGAGAGATACAAGACAATCTCAAATTTCATAAAAAGCCACAAGATAAACCAAATTTATTAGCTAGAGTATTTAAACCTAAATTTGAAGATGTGGCCGCATTTGTTTATGTTATTGAATTTTAGAAGTGTGGATTCCCTCATGCTCATTTATTACTAATTGTTAAGCCTCATTCTAAATTGTTAAATCCAGATTCTTAAGATCAGATCATATTTGCTGAAATACCAGATCCTGATCAAAATTTACGATTATATTCTCTTGTCATTAAGCATATGATTCATGGTCCTTATGGTTTTATAAATAAAGATTGCCCTTGCATGAGAAATGGTGTGTGAAAAAACCATTATCCAATGAATTTTGCTCCTTTTACTATTCACGATGAAGATAGTTATCCATGTTATAAACAAAGAGATGATGGTAGGAAAGCTAAAATTTGCAGACATAAGATTGATAATAAGTGGGTGGTTCCTCACAATCTGTACTTCTTGATGCTAATTAATTGTCACATAAATGTTGAAATATGTTTAATTATAAAGCTTGTTAAATACTTATACAAATATGTTTTTAAGGGCTATGACCTTGTGAGTTTTAATAATGTCAATCAGGAGACCGTAGCTGATATTGATGAAATAAGTAATTTCCAAGAATGCCATTAGATTCCACATCCTTAAGCTTTATGGTGTAAATATGAATTTTGCCTAGCATAGATTAAACCATCAGTTTATATACTCTAGGTTCATCTCCCAGATCATCAATTTGTTTCCTATAACAGAATTGCTGATCTATTCTATTTGTTGAGAAAAATTGAATTCTAAAAAACAATGCTCACTGAATTTTTCAAGATGAATTTGACAAATAAAAAAGCAGAAGAGATGAAATGTTTATATAAAGATTTTCTAGAACATTTTGTTTGGAATTAAAAAACAAAAACATGGTTAAAAAGAAGTCAAAAAAGTAATAGGAAGATTGGTTATTTTTGACCCTAGAGAAGGAGAAAGGTATTACTTGAGGTTATTACTCACACATGTTAAAGGACAAACATCATTTGATGACTTGTTGACTATTGATGGTTAGAAAAGAAGACGTTTCAGGGAGGCTGCACTACAGTTAGGATTGCTAGTGTCTAACTTTTACATATAGCAAACTCTTGAGAAAGCTGTTATATTTCAAATGCCAACATCGCTCAGACTTTTGTTTTTTACACTTCTATTCTATTGTTCACTAACAAACCCTAAGTAGCTTTGGGAACCATTCAAAGACAACCTTTGTTCTCATTACAACCAATATCCTTCTTCGTATACTGCCTATACATTTTATGAGATTACAAAAATGACCCTTCAAGATATTAATAAATCTTTACTACAAATGGGGAAAAGCTTAGCTGATTACCATTTTGTTGATCATCAATTTCGTGTTGATTATCATCAAAATCAAAGTAAATAAATACAAAGTGAGAAGAATATACAGGTTGATCCAGAAGACCTATTATTACAGTTAAGGTTGAATGATGAGTAGAAATACATATTTGATTTGATTTTGGATTTAGTTTTGGCTTCGAACGATGAAAGTAGCAAAGCAGTATTGAAAAGTTGATATTTGAATGTAATCTTATCTTATGGGACGAGGATTCCATGGAAAAACAAGAAGATATTGAAGCGTTTTATGATTTGTTTCAATATATCAAGGACTCTAACGAACCTTTTAGAGGAAAAATTGTTGTATTTAGCGGTGATTTTCATCAAATGTTGCCTGTTATTGACCAAGTTACAAAACAACTAATTGATTTGAGTCATCTAACTTCACATCTTTGGTGATAGATGCGTAAATTTTCTTTGAAGATAAATATAAGAGCTATATCAAATCCAGCTTTTTCTGAATTTTTTTTACTTGTAGGAGAAGGCACCGAACCAGTTGATTAGTAAGAACAAATATCCTTGCCAAAATAGATGGTTATTTCTTATCATAGCAAGGTTGAGTCTCTTAACAGGTTGACAACTTTTTCATTATATATTTTACTATCCATTATTTTAAAAAAGAATTACAATTACATCTTTCTGATGCACTGTTTGCTTCACCAAGTTACTTGAAAATGTCTTCCCAAATCTAAGCTTATATTTATTTGATCCATACCAGATGATAAATAGTTGTATACTGTGTCCAACAAAAAACTGTGTTGATGAAATGAATGACATGATGATTAACAAATTATCAGGAAATATGCATTCATACATGAGTTTTGCCAAATTGGTTGACCAAAGACATCAAGCGAATTATGAAGATTTTCTCGATTCTTTAAATCCAAAAGGCCTAACTCCACACAAATTATTACTCAAAGAAGGCTCCCCAATTATTCTCCTAATAAATTTGAATCTAACTAAGGGACTATATGGGATAAGGTTGATATGTAGACAATTAAAAGGCCATACAATTTATGTAGAAATTATCTTTGGACCTCACAAAGAAAAATTAGTTTTTATACCTAGAATTCCCTTACAATCTTCAGAGAATGAAAAAAATGGAATACCTTTTTCTTCATAATGCAATTCACCATTCGTTTGTGTTTTAAAAGGACCATAAACAAATCCCAAGGTGAGAAACTTGATTATGTAGGAATTTATCTCCATCAGCCATTATTCTCATATGGGTGATTATATGTAGCTCTATCAAGAGCTCAAACTCCTAAATTAGTTAAAGTTCTAATTATTCTAGGAACTTTTGAATCTTCAAATTTTGATTAAAAGACAATAAATATTGTGTTCCTTGAAATATTCCATTTGGTCAAATTATAAAGTATAAACTTGTCAGAAGGTATATTAGTTATTTTATTCAAGTTGATATAATTTCATTTCATATAAAAAATACTTTTCTCCTGATTAATTTATTAAATAAAATTTTCAGGATGGAAAAACATTTATTGGTTAAGGATATTTTACCTAGCACTCAATGGTGGTTATGTGAAATTATTGTCCAAGAAAAATAGCATGTTATTGTATCACCCAGCATACCATCGAAGAGACAAAAGTTTATCTTTGTTGATTATGAGGCATAACAACTACACTTTCTTCATTCAAAATGTTTATTTTTTACTTAATTATTAACAATTTCTTTATTATTAATAGGGATCGCAAGTTGAAGGTATTATATTCATCAGTGATATCCAACGAATGAGGCATATTTTGCAACCGTGTAAAAGAATATTATTTGTAATGCCGTTGTAATGCCAATTCTGCTTTAGTATCAAACTGAAGACTTACAAATACAATGATAATTACAAGTCACACTGTCATTGAACCTGTACCATATGATGATGCCATCTTCTCCATGAAATTTAGCTACACACCTTTTAGCGATCTTATCAACTTCATAAATTACAAGGGAAAAACAGTTGGTTAGACCCTTTATCTATTTCTTTATACAATGTTGACTATTTTTTCTATTACATCTAATGATATTTATATTTAACATGTGATAGATAGGTCATGGTTCTTCAAGTCTTGGATCATAAAGAAATCAACAAAGATGGCAAACATTCAACTATGCAAAAATTTGTTCTTGCCAACAAACACTTATACTGTCACAAAAACTAAGATAATTTCTCTTTCTTTTTTCTGACATTTCTTTTGTTTATTAGGCAACAAACACTTATACTGTTAATGTAGAATTCTTTTGTGACCAACGTGGGCTAGCAAATCAGCAAATCCTTGCATTCTTATCTGATAATTGTGTGTCGTAGACTAAAAGTGAACTTCTATAATGTTATTTTTATTTTTTCTTCATCACGCTATTACATTTTATTACTTATCCTTCTATTTTTTTTAACCTTACAATTGAAAATTTTTAGGTGTTGCATTATCCACCTGATTTGACTCAGCGATTCTTATTGATCCACAAATAGAAGAAGTTGCGGATCTTAAAAATTGGTACTGCCTTATTTTTACTCCAACAACTAATCAAATTATACACAAAGTTTATAATATTTTGATGCTTTTATATTTATAATTATTATGTTCTAGGGCACGATGAAATAATAAGGAACTTAAAACCCTTATTAACAACAAGCTTATCTGAGATATAATCCTGATATATCTTTTGGATCACATCAGAAAATTACCAAAATCATCTTCTTGAATTCTACCAGTAAGGTAAATACATTTTATATTCTCATGAACATTGCTTATATGATATTGATTTTTTAAATAAAAATCTTATTATATATTTGCAGACAACATGGATTAAAGCTAATTTTTTTTCCAATATATCTTGAAAAAGTTCTAGCATATGGCATGTAAGTAATGCTTTCGTTCTACAACTGCTACTTATGGAGTTTCATTCACTTGTAATTCTTGCATGGAAAAAGTTTTTGCTGAACCCAGGTTTTCCTTTTTCTCTTTTCTCTTTTCAATTTTCAGCCTTTTTCTTCTCATGCACTTTATATGTGCATATTTTTTTCCGTCGTTTTAAAGTTATATACTTGGATGTCATGAGTGTGACTTACACTTTCTTCATGGGTGTGACTTCTAAATCACACCTGTGACACCTTCTTCACTGGTGTGGCTTCTAAATCACACCCATGACACCTTCTTCACTTATGTGACTTGTAACTCACACCTCTAACAATTCTCCACCACTGTAACGTAACCAGTCACACTTGTGAAAAAGATCTCGTTGTTAAATAAGCTTTCATTATATATTATTAACATATATATTTTAATTAACTTTTTATTGCAAATATAGATGTCGCTATGATGTGGATTTGACTGACAAAACAGAGAATATCACAGCTTCTATTTTTGGCAAACTTGCTGAAAAACTTTTGAAGTTTACTACACTTGAAGCTTGCACTATTGCCACTAGGCCGGCTATACTTTTTTGGCTTATTACAGATGCAATTTAATATAACGACAATTATAATATCTTTATTATATGACTAACAATTAACAATTTTGCCTTCCCATAATAAGAATATGGAACTTCCTCTAGAAAAAGTGTACGTATATTTGGAAAGCAAGACATTTCTTTTTCATATCAAACCTCTACACATTCACTCGCCAGATGAAAGACAACAGTTCATTGTTATGTATTACCGTGAAATTGATGATGATGAATTACAAAAGGCTTCAGCTTCACTTAGAAAAGATAATGAAATTTCAACTAATGATCAAAATAACACTGCTGACATTACACCTCCACCTATTTCAGGTATTCGTCATTATTTATTCATTCAATTTGTATTTATCATTATTTATTCATTCAATTTTTACTTTTTGACCTTTATCAAAACATGTAAACTTCTTTTTAACGTTAATTAGATTATCATCTTTATTTATCTATCTAGAATTTTTATCCAAAAAAATTTCCTTATATATTTTGTAGCCAATATACTTTGTTTTATATATTTTTAGAAGATATTGTTGAATCTTCTTCAACAATCAGACAATGTCTTCATAGAAGATTCAGCGACGGTGAACCCATAGCATAGTCAAATGCAGATGTTAATGGCAATAACAAAAAACCTAAATTGTCATAGACTCTTTTTCTTAGAGCAAAATAAGCATATAACTTGTGTACTTTTTGTGTTTTAATTTCTTGTTTTCTTAACTTCAAAACTGTGCATATCTACATGATGATTTTTTGTTGTTAAATCACAACCGTCAATATTTTATTACTTGGATCATAAGCATTAGTTACTTGTGGCATATAACAATTGTCTTTATTAAACTCGTGTAGATTCATAAACTAATTATTCAAAATTGTTTGACATCTCAACTTATCAAAACAAATCATTTTCTTTATGTTTATTTGCTCTTTAGTTAATAATATTTAATAAATAATAATAACATACACAATTGAGACTAATATATAATTAATAGTAGTAGTAGTAGTAGTAGTAGTAGTAGTAATTAGTAATTACATAATTTACGGTTATTTAATGTTATAAATTAATAAAAACATGTAATAATTAAAATTAATAATAACATAAATAAAACTAATTAGGAGCTACTGTCAGATTTAACTTTAGTAAGCCCAGTTACATTAAAGCATGTGTGAATTATACTTAATTAATAAAATAGTCAAAGATATTATTTATATTTAATATAAAATTTTTAATCAATTAATAATGTTTAAATTAATTAGATCCAAATTAATTATTAAATTATATTTTAATTGATTAAGCAATCATTTATCGTATAGTTAATTAATTGATCATATTTAAATTAATTAATTATATTTTTATATGTGTTAAATATATTATAATTAATCGATCAGTTAACTTAACAAGTCACAACCATGAATGGGAGTCACGATTGTGACTGTTAGGTCACATGCGTGGCTACTTAAGCTATATATATACGAAGTACTTATATATATACGAAATATTAGTATATAATAATTAATAATGACTAACATATATAGTAAATATTAACATCTACTACTTAATCAATTAATTATATTTTAATACATTTACTATTTAATTATATATTAATTATTATTAATTATAACTGAATAAACTTAACAGTTAATGCTTAATAATTAATTTATAAATAAATTATATTTTTATAAATGAGTTAATTTATTATATTATTATTATCATTATTACTTATATCAAAATTAATTAATTGATTGCATTAAATTAATTCATTATATTTTTTATATGTGTCAAATATATTATAATAAACTAATCAATTAATTATGTTATAATTAAATAATTTATACCTTCCTAATGAATTTAGATGCCCATAAAATTTGGTAGAGAGGAAAGAAAATGTGTGACGAGTTCATGCTCCTAATTTCAAGTGAATCGAAATTGAAGGATGTTCAAAACTATTATATATTTCTACACTCTCATTGTCATGATCATGATCATGCAATTCCAGATGATTATTTGCACCCACGATTGTGTTTTTTCCGATATCTCCTCAATGTCACGATTGTGTTTGTGCATGATCGTACAAATCCTCTAAAGATTACTCTGTCACAATCCTGCTTCTGCACAATCGTGCAGCTCTTCTGAAGGTCCCTCTCTATTGTGCACAATCATGGCAGAGGTTTTCTCCATATTTTTACGAAACAATATTTTTCATCACTCCTTCCTCTCTTTTGCTTTATCTACGATTTCTAACTTTTGTCTTCATTAGTTCCTCTTCACTTTTACTTCTATTTCACCTCAACTCATTCCGATACAAATCAAAATCTATGATTGATTTAATTTGAAATTAATCTAAAATTCATAAAAATAATTACAGTTAATGATTAATAATTACTAGATAAATAAAACTTTATTAAATATAATTAAATGCACTTTATATATAATTAATTAACTAATTAAATTATTATAATTAATAGATTGATTACTTATTATTATTAAGTTAATTAAGTATAAATTCACATGCGTGAATTAAGTGTCACTGTGACAAAGATATTTTTCATTTTTGAATTTAATATATTTAAAGTATAGTAAATTAATTAAATTTGATATAATTAATAATAATTAAAATATAATAAATTCATTGATTTATTAAATTGTACTTTATTTATAAATTAATAATTTATCATTAACTGTTAAGTTTATTTAGTTATAATTAAAAATAATTAATATAGCTAATTGATTGATGTATATAATTAATGGATCAAGTAGTTAATATTAATATATATATGTTATCTTGAAAAAATTCACAGGTATGACATGCAAAGTTACTCCTGTTAAAAGGTGCCATGGGGTTCCTGTGACATACGATCTTCTTAAATTCTTTTCCTTCATTTTTGTTGTTAACAATGTGTTTAGTAAATCAATCTACCCAGGTTTCTCTTACACATTTGATTAAGAATATATGTTAAGTCCTTATTAATTAATTAAGTAATAATCAATTATTGATTAATTGTTATTTGATTATTAATTATGGTATTATTCTTTATTAATTATTATTAATTATTTTCATTTATGTTATTCTTAATTATAAATTATTACATTTTTATTAATTCTTATTATTAATTGATTAATTAATTAATAATTATTGTTATTATTAATTGTATACTTTCATACATCTTACTTGATAAGGACATTATAAGAAATAGAGAGAATAATGAATAATACCATAATTAATAATCAAATAACAATTAATCAATAATTATTTATTAATATTTAGTAACTAATAATAACATACATGATTGTGACTTGTTTAGTCACAACCGTGCATGCAATTGTTTATAGTTAATAATAATAACAATTAATAATTACATCATATAAATTTTAAAATCTTAAATGTATATTAAGAAAGAAATTATGATAGAATTATTAAAAATATATAAGTTAGAATATTAAAAATGAATTATTAAAATGAGTTTGTTAAATTTTGGAATGAAAAAATTAAAAAATTTAGGAAATCTATATTGTAATAAGTCACAAGTGTGACTTACTAAATCACGCCCGTGACTCAGAAAAAATAATTAAAAAATGTTCCAATTAATTAAAATGAGGAAAAAAGACATGCTCGTGACGTGACTGAGTTAACTAAGCAAAAAAATTTATTGGGTGTGATTTATAATGTAGCGCCCTCTTACCATAGAGTATCCACCGGAATGCTCGTAGGTCATTCCGGTACATATCCTACGACAAGAGACCACTACTGACAACTACCACTAAACTCCTCATGACATCACAATCATAAAGCAGTACGAAGAAATTGGCCACTTTTTAAAACCAAACTGGATTCCGTTCCATTCACTCAAAATTCAGAAATTTACAAACTGTCAGTATTTTCAGTCTACACATGTT
>JANTNU010000007.1:21350043-21360506 GCA_024752395.1 Erythroxylum havanense | reverse complement strand
CAAAAGCTTTCATCATATCCAGTTTGAGAATGATATTACCTCCTCGAGCAGGGTGATTAAGAAATTGACATAAGTCCAGCAATATATTGTCCACAATGTCTCACCCAGGTAAAAAGGCCGACTGCTCCGGGGAGATCAACTTGGGTAAAACAGCTTTTAGCCGTTCCGTAAGAATCTTCATGAAGACTTTATTCAGGAAGGTACGGAGACTGATTGGTCGAAAGTCGGAAAAAGAATTGACACTCATCTTTTTCGGCAACAGAGTAATCAATGTGCTACTTACTGCACGAGGTAATGGAACCCCTGACATAAATTCAGTACAGGCATCAAATAGATCATAATAGATGATGTCCCAACAATTATGATAAAAAGCTCCACAGTATCCATTAATTCCCGATGCACTAGTAGACGATAAACTCATGACTGCTTGCTTAACCTCCTCTATTGTAACCGGTTACATCAACAAAACATTGTCCACATCCTCAACAAGCCTCAGTATGTGGCTTAACAGCCTAGATGTGGCTTCTTCCTTATCCTCTACTACCTCCGTTGATAAGAGGGATTGAAAATATCTGACCGCTTCAAGTTCAATGTGTGCCGGGTCTGTTAGTCATATCCCATTACTATCTCGAATCTTATGTATCCCCAATCGTGTTCGTTTCTCTGCCAAAGAGGCGTGAAAATATGCAATGTTTGCATCACCCTCCTTAAGCCATTTCAGTCTGAACTTTTGAAGCATAAAATCCTCATGTTCTTTATGTCATAGTAACAGTTCAGCTGTGGATTTATTCAGCCTAAGGAGAGCCACAGTGGTCCCAGATTTTTCAAACTCCCGTTCCAGTTGCATCACAACTGACTCAGCCGTTTTTAGATTAAGGAAGACATCTCCAAAATTCTCCTTATTCTAGAGGCGCAAACAAGATTTGAGGCGGCGAAGCTTGAGAGAAAACAGTAATATACCATGATAGGCAATTGGCTGAGCCCAATTCGATTGTACCAAAGTGAGGAAATCATCGCGACGTAGCCACATCCGCTGGAAACGAAAGAGGCGTGGGCGTGAAACTTGTTCCGTGTCAAATTGGCATAACATCGGGCTATGATCGGACCCCGTTCGATTTAAATTCTGAGTTGTAGAAATCAGAAATAGATCGGTCCACTCTATAGTGACCAAGATTCGATCCAACTTCTTCATAACACGACCATTGGATCTAGTGCCGACCTAAGTGAATTCAGCACCCTGCGTGGGGAGTTCCAACAGGCTGCAAGAAGTTATGAAGGAGTTAAAATCATCCATAGAGGCAAGCTTAGGAGATCCAAGATCGCTATATTCATGAAGACTGCAGATGACATTAAAATCACCCCCTAATAACCACGGGACATTAGCATGAGCAGCACGGAAGGCACATAATTCAGACCACAATTCAAGACAGCCCCGCCTTGTCGACCGCGCATAGATGACAGAGATATAAAAAGCTATTGGCATTTTAACGTGAGTTAATTTCAAGTGCAGAACTTGTTCAGAACCACTAAGTAGTGTAGTGGAATAAGCATTGGAAAAAAGGGCCCAAATTTTATTAGTGTCGGAAACATAGCCGGAAGTAAAATGTAATTTCCTCAGTAGTTCGTCCAAAGAAACAGGTTGCACCATTGGCTCAATCACAAAAACTGCAGACAATTTGTGCATATCAGTCAGAGATTTAAGAAGATGTTGGGAGGCCGGGTTACCCACCCCACGGATATTCCAAATAAGGCTACTAATCATGAGTGGTGAGTAGGAGTAGTCTTAGGAGCTCTCGCCGATCGGCAAAGAGATTCAGCAACAAATGTAACTTTCTTATTTTTTGAACCCACAGGACGACCTCGTTTCGGTAAAGTGGTTTCGTCTTCAGACTGGACCATTCTGGAAATTTCTACATTCTGCTGACCAGAGGTTGTGCCCAGCTAGAAGTCATCCAGAACTTGGGTTGGTACAGAGCCTTCATAAATGACTTGAGGAAAATCAACAGCAGTTGAGAAAGGCTGAGTTGGTGCAGCCAAGTCGGTTTGAAATGAATCCTTATTGGCAGAGTCCCCATAAAAATCTGGCGGAATAATTGGTTCATTAGCAGGAGCGGCAGTAACAGGGCAGATATCAGGAAATACAGAAACAAGGGCAGTTGAAGGAGAAGGGTGGACAGATTCAGTAACCGCATTAACCAGATCATCATCAACTATGTCAAGAAGCTCACTAGTCTGGGGAACAGATGGTTGAGGAGGAATATAAGGACCAATGGCCTTATTAACATCCGAAAAAATCACACATTAAGAGGATAAGTGCAGTTTAGATGGTAGGGAGGCAGTAGCAACAGCAGCAGTCGGATCAGGGGGTTGCACCTTACTCAACGGTGGATCGGGCAGCACTGTCTCATGAACAGAAGCGGATGTAAAAACAGGGGGATCAATAGGTGAGGCAGCCGTATCAGTGACAGACAAGCCAGTAGCAGTAGACACGCAATTAGCCTTCCAAACCTGGACGACTAGAAGTGTTGAATCCGAAGCGATAGTAGGGGAGGGGGACTTGTGTTGTTTATGGCAACAATCATTCTCCAGATGTCCGACCTTCCGACAATGAAGACAATAAGAGGGCAAATTCTCGTAAAGCACGGATTGGAAGAACGCATGCTCTTCCATGCCCAGTCTCAAGCGAGATGGCAGATCCTTCAACAAATCTACTTCAATGCACACTCTAGCAATCTAGGGCCGAGAAAGATTTAAAGTGGGAACATCAATTTTCAGAGGGACGCCGATCATCGTGGCCATCAAAAAAAGGTATTTGTCATTGAAACAATGAATCGGCAAACCTTCAAATGAAACCCAGATGGGAACAACTGAGGACTCATGATCGGGGTGAAAGTCCGGCGACCATTTGAAGACTCGCATAAGGTGATTGTCGAAAGTCCAAAGGGCTCTCAACCAACGACGTTGGTAATCTTCCTCAAGATCAAAGCAGATGAGAACATGGTAGGAATCAAGCATGCCTAGAGTAAAAGTACCCTTGAACCCGATTTTGTCAAACGAAGATCTTAGGAAATCCATCTTCGGTCTACCTTTGGTAAATTTGCCAACCAACGCCCTAAATGAAATGGAGCAGCGAGCTGAGCTTCTTCCTCCTTAAAAAGGAAGAAGGTCGGTTCCCCTTTATACATCTTGGGTCGAGACTCGATCTGGATCGCAGAGGGCAGTGGCTGGAGGATCGTCCAGGGAGAAGGCTTTGCTCCCGTAAGAGCCGGGGCGAAAGAACGAACTCCATCCGGTGGAGGCACCGGCGCGATGCCGGCCATGGGTCGCCGCCCGATCGATGCCTGAGATTCTTCGCAATTGCCGCCGGAGTCGCCTGGAGGATGTTTTTTCGCAAATTATTAATAATATTTTAATATATATATTCGCCCATGGTATTGTACTTTTCTAACCTTAAACACTTGAGTGAAATGAATGAATTCGGGGAAGATCCATTTTAAATCTATGCTTGCCTTTGATTGAGTGTCATAATTTAAGTTTGATTATATATGCCCATAGTCATGATGTGTGTAGTAAGTGGATATTCAAGTAGCCGAAGTTTAATTGCATGTTCTTAATCCTTGGGATGATGAATTGATATAATGGATTGGTTGTTTCATCTATTTTAAGTGCATCTTTGTGTGTTTTTGTTCTAGTCTATTTGATCTTTAGCATTTTTTGCATCTTTTCTTGATCTTTGAAGTGTTTGGTTTTTTCTTTACATTATCTAGTGTTTGAGGGTAGTTTTGGAGCCTATTTGTGGGATGGATTGATGCACATCGCTGATCAAGTGTGTAGGTATCAAATTCGCAGTTGTAGATGCGTAGATGATTTAATGGAAATACTAGATAGATTTAGAGAATTTAGATGACAATGAAATCTAACAGAGAGGAAGGATAATGTGTGAGGAGCTTAGAGAAGGAATGAAGAATGCCGAAAGCCATGGATTTTTTCAGATTGTTCATGATTATGAGCAGCTAAATATTTTGTAGGAGTTGTTATTGAATTATTTGTAGACCTCTTATTGTTTTGGATGCAATTATAGATGTTTTCTGATATTTGTTGTGTTTAAAGCACTCAATAAATAATTAAAAATTATTAATAATGTTAATAATTAATTATAACATTTATGTTTAGTATATACCGAAGAATAGTAAATAATTAATAATAACAAAAGTAATAATTAAATGTTAATAATTAATTAAGTATAATTCACACATGCTTTAATGTCAATGTGCTTAATAAAGGTAAATCTCACAATAGCTCTTGATTAGTTTTATTTATGTTATTATTAATTTTAAATTATTACATGTTTTTATTAATTATTATCATTAAAAAATAATAAATTATGTAATTGATAATAATAATAATAATAATTAATCATATATTAGTCACAATCGTGCATGTTATTATTATTTATTAAATATCATTAATTAAAGATCAATATTAAGTATATTATAATTAATTTTAATTAATTAATTAACTATTTAATAAAACATGTTATAACATCATATAGGTATTAATTAACTGGTAATAAGAAAAATCGTACATGACGGTCACGCTTGTGACTTAAATTATTTAATTATTTGATTAATTATGTTTTATTTAATCAATTAATTAATTATATTTTATTAAAAATGATAAAATATATATGTGTCATGCTTGTGACCTTATATTTTAATTATTTAATTTATTAATTATATTTTATTCATCAATCAATTAATTATATTTAAATAAAAATAAAAATAAAAATACATTTAATTAACTAATTAAATATATTTAATTAATTGATTTATTGAAATATAATTAATTAATTATTAATGATTAAACAATTAATTATTGTTTATATTAATGCCTACAAAAATTTTTCATTTTCAATTTTTAATTAAATATACTTAAAATATATTTATTTAATTAAAACACAACTGATTAATTAATTAAAATATAATTACATATAATTAAAATATTATTAGTTAAAGAAAGGAAGGAATGATTAGGTTAATAATAATTAATAATTAATAATCAAAAAATGAGTCGTAGGATCATTTGAACGGTGTGATGTCATGTTCGTACATCCTGTTTGTCCTTATTATTATATAATTAATACTTAATTATATTTTAATTATATCAAAATTAATTAATTAACTATATTTTTAGTATATTTAATTAAGAGATACTATGAGATTTAACTTTATTAGGCCCATTAACATTAAAGCATTATCACCTACAAGAATGTGTGAATTATACTTAATTAATAAGGAAGTCGAAGATTTTAATTAAATCTAATAAAAATTTTAATCAATTATTAATTTTTAAACTAATTAGATTAAAATTAATTAATTAATTATATTTTAATTGATTAAGTAATAACTTATCGTTTAGTTAATTAATTAATTATATTTTATTTAGCTAATTTTATTTTTATATGTATTAAATATATTATAATTAATAAATCAATTAATTATGCTGTAATTAATCAACTAATTAATAATATTTTAATTAATTAATTGTTTAATAAAATGTTATAAAATTATATAGAACAAAATAACAACTCCCATATCACACCTGTGATATATCTTTATCACTTTTTACTTACATACAATAATATTTTTAATTTTGATTATATATTTTTCCATTAATAACAAATACATTACACTATACCTTTCCTTAGTTTTTAAAATTTTCTTTTGAACATTTTACTAATTAGTATTACTAATTCATTTCTAATATTTTAACTTATTTTTTATGTAAAGAATTTTAACCTTCTTAAGAAAATATACATTTCAATATTTAAATATTGATAATTTTATTACAAATTTTTAAATTACCCGATATTCATTCGTACGTTAAATAATTTAATAATATAGCTTGTTTAAAATAAACAACCATAAAATTAAATTAAGTGGGCATTATATTACTGCACATTTGCATAATATCTATCGGCTAGTATAATATTAAGGGACGAATATATAATTCCATGCTGCCGTATTTTATTTTGTTTGTTATTTTTATTTACCATCAAAATGATCCGACGGTTCAGTTTTTTCTCTGTTGTTTCTTCTTCTGTTTGTCATTTTTAATTAAATATAATTTCTAATTTTTCTTTGTTTCTTATGTTTTTTAAATTAAATATAATTTATACATAATAAGTCTACTAATTAAGTATATAATTAATAGATTGATTACTTAACATTATTTAACTATCTTTGCTACCCAAAAATTGAGTTGAAGGTAGGGCCGAATGAAATTACTTAAGTCTACCACGCATTCGCTGCTTAGCTGTAACACCCGGTATCTGATTTACCCGCAAAAAAAAAAGTGTGAACTATAATTTTTGGTGACATCAAATTAATGATGTATGACACTTTTTCGGTGATCACAGGAAATTATACGAGCGGATTTTAAAGAACTAGTCCAAGAGGGGGGCATTTTTGTAAATAATGAACAAAGTGGCTTATAAAAGAAGCTAGCTATAAATAAGACAAAACCTTGTCTTCTTCCTCCTCCCTCACCTACGAAAATCACCATCGAAGCTCTCTTTCAAGGTTTTCAACCTTTGTAACAAGAATGTGATGGAGAATCAAGCCAATCAGTCAATACAAAACGTTAAGCCCCGATCCCGACACTTGATTCTACTGATTGAAGTTTAGTTTCTCCCTCTTCTTTTTCATGGCTATGAAACTCATTTGATGAAATTTATGGATTTGATGATCTTGATGATGAATTCTTATTCTTTGATGTCTAATGACAAATTAACATGAGGAAAATTTCATTTTTATGGTGATTTGGGGCTAAATCAAAAACTAGAGTTTTGGAGTTCAAGCTATCAATGGAGATAGATTCATAGGTCCTCCTTATACTTTTTTTAGCTGTTTAACGTGTGAATTTGTAGAAACTCGAAACTTAGAAGTTGTAGATACAGATGTCTACTGTATCCCTGAATGTTTTCACGAATTTAGGGTGAGCCAAACAAATGATAGGCCCTGAATTGAAACTGGTTTAGAATACCAGCGGGATTGAAACATGAAATGAAAGTTAATTGTTTGAGGACTTTAGAGTTAGAATTGGATGATGAGTTCTGATTATGAAATGCTTGAAAATGTGTCATCTGAGTTCTGTATAAAGGGAGTTTTAATTGGATGAGTATTCTGTGAGATATGGCTAAATAAGTGAAGGGTGTTACTAACCTTAGTGACATAAAAGAGAACAAAAATATTACAGGCTTACAAAAATAAAAATAAATACAAATTTCAAGATTTTTGAGCCGTCTTTGGATATGAGATAGCCATATGGGTCTATTGAAAATGGAGATTTGAATCTCCTTAATTGCATGATAAATGCATAAGTTATAAGGATTTGAGACGGGAACGGTCCAACTCATGACTGAATATTAAGGCTGACTGTAAATGGGATATTTTGGATTCCTTATTGACCGAATTAGAAAATGGTCATAAAAGAAAAAATGTGAATTTATGTGTTAGCTAGAGGTATGGAAAGTTTGAAAAACATTGTACCTATGTATAAAAAGTTAGGCCTTCACGAATGAGACCTATGCAGATGAATTAGTGAATAAAATATAAAATTTTAATGATATCTGTTAAGAAATGAGGTTTTTGTAAGAATGACTAATGCGGGTATATGAAAATTTCATGCATGTTACCCAATAGCTTGTGAAAGCAGACGAGGAATACAACTAGAAGTCATACCTAATACCTCTCAAGTTCAAGAAAATTAGAAAAAAGATCAAATGAGGTGAGTATAATCATGCTACTATACTTGTGTAGTAATCCTTTTCTTTTATCTTGCGGCTTGTTGAATTATTCTCGAACCTGTATGACTTATTCGATATATGACTCCAAGTCATTGAGCCTAGCATGTTGTATGCCTGATTGACTAGATGATATTCAGCTTCTTTGCACCTTCTGGTCCCCTTGTTATGTTAAACCTATTAATTGCAATTTTTTGATGAATCACGTTTTTCTTGTTAGCTATGATTGGTGAGTTCATAGGATACCCAGCTGATGGAGTGTATTATCAGACAATGTATACATAGGTAACCCGCAGGTGATGGGTTAGATTTGGGTCCTACCTAGAGAGGGCAGGCCTCCAGGGGCAGGGTTAGGCCAACCTTGTCTAGAATAAAAAAAGGGAGATATGTCGTACTAACATGCCTTTGTCTCTTCTTAAGAAATTCAGAAAAAAAAAATCAGAACTTAGAAATGAGAAAGCTTAGAATTAGAAATCCTGTAGAATTTTACCAAAGAAAGAACCCAAAAATTCAGAAAGACTTCAGAAACCAGATTCATGTTTTTTTTAGAACAATTCATATTGAGCTTTGTTATTGATACTCATGTGATTGCTGCATTTGACGTTACTACCTGTTTATTCATTGATGCCATATACTGTTGTTTAGAATGCCATAGACCATTCTTGTGAAGCTAGCCTTGTGTTACCTAGCCTCACAAGCATGGTAGCATATTTATATCTCACTGAGTCCTGTTGTAGACTCACCTCTCACTATCATCATTTCAGGGGACTAATAGATTGTACGAGAGAGAAATCCAAGCCTTTTGAGACTCGTTTGGATAAACAGACAAGTAAATTTTTTGGCATGATGTAAATTGTAGATGCTTATAGCTGCTCCATGGTTTGTCATAATCATATGTACATGATACATGTTTGGATATGCTATGTTATTGAGAATGATGTCAGTTAATGATATGAGATGATCATAGATTGGTAGATTATACGTAGATAATGTATGTGAGAATTGCAGATTGGGATCCTTACTTCTTTCAAAACTTTTAAGCAGGTATAAGGATTAATCAGAAAAACGAATGGGTCATGTTGAATTTTTAGTAGAATATAGGAAAAAAATAGGCTTACTACGAGTTTTGGTGGCATTAAGCCTACCCATTCCCTAGTGCCAACACGGTCTAAAAGGCGGGTCGTGTCATTAGCAAATGTCTCCCAACGTCATTTCTGAGTGTCTGGGAGAACCTATGGCCAAATCGACTCACTAGGATTCGAACGCACGATGTAGGGCAAGCCTCAGGCCCATACCTGAGCTCTAATACCACTTTACCACCCAAAACTTGAGTTGAAGGTAGGGCGGAATCAAATTACTTAAGTAGTAATAGAAAGTATTCAAAAATTAGAACAAAGATTAGATGAAAAATTAAACAAAATAGCTATAGCCCAAGGCAAAATTTTTGAATAAAGATTAGATGAAATATTTAACAAAATAACCATAGCCCAAGGCGAAATCAAAGTGGTATCTTTGCTACCCAAAACTCAAGTTGAAGGTAGGGCAGAATCAAATTACGTAAGTCTAACACGCATTCGCTGGTTAGCGACATCTCCCGGCGTCATTTCTGAGTGCATGGGAGAACCTACGGCCAATCCACTCACTAGATGAAGATCAACCAGAAAGTAGTCAAGCTAAAGAATCACAAGTAGGAAGATAACATGTAAAAAGAGAACATGTAAGTGGAGATAAATGTAAAAAGGATCAACAAGAGCCATATAAATGGAGATCTGATGAATTTTTAAATCATCATGGCTATTATAAAAAAGGATCCAAAGTATGAAAATATCCTATTGATTACACACCAACACACATTTCTTTAGGTCCTAATGGAGTCCTAAATCTAGATTTTGTGTTACAACTAGAAAAATTACTCATTGAATAGACAAATAAAATACAATTAATATTTCAAATTGAAAAACCATTTGGAGAATTAGAAAATAAAGAATTATTATGGAAATTTATCACCTATAAAACAACTGGTATAGTACAATCCTTCCTCTTAGATAATGTTGAAGCATTTAAAAATACCCATGCATATCAACAAACTTCTAACAATATGCAAACATTGGAATTCATAGCAGGACAAATTTACAAAGAATTTTTAGGAAAAGATATCCTTTCCTTTAAACAAGAAGCATCACATAACGAATGACTAAAAGCTCTATTGTAACACCCCACTCCCGCGTGACCTGAACTCGACATCGTTGGTGATATCCGAGTCCGTGCCCCATGAGGGTGGTGTGCTACATCAGTCAGTCAGATGAAACTTAGTATAAATATTTATATTGGTATTTTAAAACATTCATTCACGCGAAAAATAGAAGACAACTTGAGCCCACGGTAAAAGGAAGCATTTTTAGTTATTACAAACAGTCAACAATAATTTATAATAGCCATTTACTGCGCAAAAAGCCATAACCCAAATTGGGCTCACTATAAATACAGAGCATTCTTTTACAACAATTTAAAAAAAACAATTTTTTTGACAGAACACTAATGCAGACTCGAACTGATCCCGACCTCTATCTTTCCCTTGCCTGCAGTAGGCATACTCCCGTGTCTAGCGGGGTACTCTTCAAGGCCTGAAAAATAGATGCAAATTTTGGGTGAGTTTTGC
>JANTNU010000007.1:21339326-21349943 GCA_024752395.1 Erythroxylum havanense | reverse complement strand
CTCACTTTTCTCACACTTAATCACTTAACACAAGTTCACACGTAGGATTTATACTCGTGCGACTCAGACTAGGGATCTGTTGCCATGGCCTGCAACCGCACGACTCAAATGCATGCAACTTAACCTATGTTTCAGACTGTGCCCAGATAAATTTGTACTTCTGGGCTCGGATACCACCTAAATGTAACACCCCACTCCCGTGTGACCTGAACTCGACATCGTTGGTGATATCCGAGTCCATGCCCCGCGAGGGTGGCGTGCTACATCAGTCAGTCAGACGGAACTCATTATAAATATTTATATTGGTATTTTAAAACATTCATTCACGCGAAAAACAGAAGAGAACTTGAGCCTACGGTAAAAGGAAGCATTTTTAGTTATTACAAACAGTCAACAATAATTTATACTAGCCATTTACTGCGCAAAAAGCCATAACCCAAATTGGGCTCACTATAAATATAGAGCATCCTTTTACAGCAATTTCAAAAAAAACAATTTTTTGGACGAAATAATAATGCAGAATCGAACTGATCCCGACCTCTATCTTTCCCTTGCCTACAGTAGGCATACTCCCGTGTCTAGCGGGGTACTCTTCAAGGCCTGAAAAATAGATGCAAATTTTGGGTGAGTTTTGCGAACTCAGTAAGGAACCATCGTCGATGGTTCGCCTAATTCATTCATCACTTAATCACATCACAGTAATAACACAGTACACAAGCAATCACGATTTAGTTTGCAATAACACAGTTAGAAGTACCATATCATTACATACAAGCAAATCGCAATTGAATAAGGCAATCATGCCTTTTTCCCAATTCAAATAGTCAGTCAAGTATATATGCAATGCACATGTAACACTTTCCCATTTTATTACAGTGTTGTGACCGAGGGAGCGCTTAAACAGTAACAGTATACAGTAGACGCGTTTAGGGAGTAGGAGAGCCCTCTGGGTATGTACTATCTCCCTTCGAGCTCGAGGCTCTTTTTCAGTATTAGTGGCGACTCTGGTCACTACTGTTGTTATTATCCGTTTATGCATTTGTGTATGAATTGCACATGTCCAACCGTCCATATAACACAGTCTGCCACAGTAGGGACAATGAAATGAAGCACGTTATAGCAAGCAGTTGATCACAGTAATAGCAAACAGTTCACAATGTACTCATATAGCACAATTCTACTAATCACAATTGATCACACAGTAGGAGCAAGTCAGCTTACAGAATCACAAACAGAGACATTTCTATGTCAGTTGTCCTAATTCATCAGACCATCTGTCCGGAATCCAGGCATAAACAAAAACACAATCTTAATCCCTCCATTATTCCCCACATTGGACATATAATAATTGGATGAACCATCTAGGTAACTCACCTGTACTTCCGAGCTAATACCTGGGAGTCTGAGTGGCAAAGGTAGATCGGCGCTCCAAAAGTGCCTCTATAACAGTTACAGAATAGAAATATTACCAATTGCTCAATCAGAACTATTTAATGTTGCACATGTAGAAATTAGAAGGTGCATAATGCATGTTCATGATATTCCCGGCCTTAATCCAAAACTTCCATCATAAACATTCCATCTAAAAAATTAGAAATCTAATGGCACTGAAATTACTCAATTCGGGCCTTTATAGGTCCAAAAATAAACAAAACAGTGACCAGAGGACCATTACCCAGACACACGTTAATTTCCCGTCCAAAAATTCCCAATTTCTCATAAAATAAAATTCAATGTTTCACGAATCCGATGCCTCAAGAATAAGGTCAATCAGATGTCGGACGGAAAAGTTATACACAAAAGAAGGAAAATATACACATCGTAGTCGACTAGTCAGGGGTTTTGGTCGACTAGTGCAGGAAAAATACATGTCCTAGTCGACTGGTGCAGGTTGTAGTCGACTGGAAGCTTTATTATTTCTTTTTGCCGACATCCCAACTTTCATAATGCATAACTCCTTGCTCCAAACTCCAAATTTGACAAACTTAGTATCTATTTGATAGAGAAGAAAGGGTTCTACAAGTTTGATGAAGGACAAAAAAACTAATTTCACCTCTAGTGATGTCAAAAATACACTCAAAGTTACTACCTTCATAAAGCCTCTTAGAACAGTGCAACATTTTGTCCAAACAGTGCAACATTTTGTCAAAACAGTGCAACATTTTATAAAATCCATAACTTCTCATTAACTTTGTTAACAATGACAAGATTTATGCTAAATGAAACATCAGAATGTGACCTACAAATTTTATGAACAACATGAAATCAAATTCGATTGCTAAGTAGGTCAAACAATTCAATGAATGATTCTACCCACTGAAAACGCCTTAACTGAATAGCAATGTTATAAAAAGCGTAACTTCTTGCACAGATGTCAAAAAATTGCATACTTTATACTTATAAAAAGATCAAACAGAATAGTACACTTCTCATGAAGCGCTTCACAGTCAATTCCACCTCTAACAAACTCAAAACTGTCTTGCAAGTGGCTGCCCTGATCACTAGTCAATGACCTAACTTAGGTCCAGTCTTTGAAAATTCATAACTCCCAATCCTGACATCCAAAATTAACATTCTATATCTCATTTTTAAGCTAATTACTTCCTCTACAACTTTATAGAAGATCACTTGAGGCAAGTCGAATCACAAAAATCTCTAATTTAGTTTTCAATCACAATACTCACAAAACATGCACTCATGGTTGGGTTTCACCAAAATGCACATAACCAGTCAATAGGTAACAATTCATAACTCCCTATACATAGGTAAAATGTTTTTCAAACTTTCCATACCTCTAATTAACACATAACTTTACATTTCTTCTTTTATAACCATGGTCTAATTCGGTCATTAGGGACATTCAAATCTTCCGTTAACAATCAACTTTAACATGCAGTCACAGGTTGGACCCTGTCCGACTTAAAACCGTATAACTCATTCATTTCACATCCAATTAAGGTGATTAAAAGTTTCATTTTTCATAAACTCATATGACTATCACATATCCAAAGCCGGTTCGAAAATAATGTAAATTGGATTTATTATGAGTTTTACACACCTGACCTGTTTCTGTTCTCTTCTGTATCACTAAGGTTAGGAACAACGTTCACTTATTCGGACATAACTAGCAGAATCCTAATCAAATTAAAATTTTCTCTCTACAGCTCTTAAATGACACATTCCTGAACATTTTGTAAGAAGAGATCATCATCCAATTCCAACTCTAAGGTTCTCAAACAATTAACTTTCAGGTCTTAGTTCAATCTCGCTGGTTTCCTGAACCCAATTAAATTAGGGGCATATTACTCTCATTTAGTTCACCCTAAAATCGTGGAAACATTCATGGAGATAGTAGACCTCCAGATCTACAACTTCTATGTTTTGAGTTTCTCTAAATTCGCACATTAACCAGCTCAAGAATGCAAGCTTGATATCAAGGTGGAAGGATGACTCATCATGCCACTTGGCATGAAATAGGAGAAAAAGACAAGCTCCATCCAATGACTCTAATTAATCCATCCAATGGCTCTAATTAATCCCTCCAATTTATTTATCCAATATTCCAGTGCCATTGGGCAAAATTGTCCAGTACCGAAAACCAATCGGTCCACCGCGTGACGATTTTTCAGGTCCGGAAATTTTTCCCGAAAAAATCCAGAAAAAATTATTAAAATTTTCCAAAAATATAGAACACATAACAATCCACTCCAATTAAAGTTTCAAGCCCATAAACCACATTTTCTAAAATAAAATCCCGTTTAGGCCTAAATACCAGGAAATATCATGAATGCTTGTACAGTTATTTTTCATGTGTAAAAATTCACTGTTCATAAATACCAGTATGCATGAAAATGCCAAATCAGTCCTATTCACTCTCACCCCTGACCAAATTACTATTTTACCCTTCCCGTCGGGGGTGGGATGTTACATCTATGTCATTTAAATAATATGAGTATATGTAATTTTTGTTATCTAGACGAATATATATGTGAATTTAAAAGATACTACTACAAATTAAATAGACCCGAACAAGAAACATATATTCAAATCTTTATTAAAAAATTACCTTATTCTATGAATCAAAAAGTAGAAGCCACATTTCAAGAAAAAAGAGCTACTTGAGCGGTTGTTTATAATTTAGGTGAAGCTATTCTAGTTACTTAAGAAATTTTAGCTGAACAATGTTTTGAATCAAAATTACAACGTACATTAAGACATAAGGACATTAAACCTTGTTGTTTAAACTATGCAAAAGTTCCATAACAATATGGATGTGAAACAAAAACACCTACATATAAAAAGAAAAAGAAGAAACCATATAAGTCTTATAGATGGAAACGATATCCATGACATTATTACAAACGACGACCATATATCCCATATAAAAAACAATTTAGATGATATAAATATTGACAATTTAAACCTAAAAGAAAGGATTGCTCACAAAAGAAAAAATCATGTAGATGTTGGTTATGTAAAGAAGAAGGTCATTATGCAAATACCTATGCAAAAAGAAAACATCCAACTAATAAATATACAGAAAAAATCAATATATTAAACTCTGCCATTCAAGCAAATTTAGAACCTATAGAATCAGATTATAATACAGATCCAACTATTTCTTCTATCTATCATTATGAATCTTACACAGAAACATCAAAATTCGTAGTTGAATCAGAAAACAACTTTTATTCAAGTAATAATTTAGAATAAAAAAGTGAATGCATACATAGATACCGGAGCAACTATTTGTATTGCCTCAAAACAATTATTAAATAATTGAAAAAAATAGAAAAACCATTACAAATACGAATAGCGGATCGAAGCTTTAAATTTATTTGGTATGTAAGTTATTATAATAATATCATAATAGAAAATTTACATTTTTAGTACCTTCCATTTATCAACAAGAATCAGGATTACCACTAATTTTAGGCAATAATTTTTAAAATTATATAATCCATTTTGTCAATATTTACATTATATTACCTTAAGAACTCAAAATATTAAAAATCTAAATAAAAAATCAATCATTCTCAAAATTCCTATTTATCATACTACATATTATCAAACATTACAATTAGTAACCACCAAACTAGAAAATCTTCATTTCTATCTTCTCAACAATATGTCTATTCAACTTGAAATTGATACCTTACTAGAAAATGTCTGTAGAGAAAATCCTCTTGACCCAATTAAAAACTAGAATAAACAATTAATTGAAATAAAATTAAAAGATCCAACACAATAAATAAATGTTTGGAACAATACACTCTACACACAATAGGATGTACAAGAATTTATTACAGAATGTTCATATTTGTTAACTAAACACTTAATTTCACCAAGTACTAACAAACTTTCGGCCCCTGCATTTTATGTCAATAGTTCAGCTGAACAAAAACGAGGAAAACGTAGGATGGTCATAAATTATAAAAAACTTAATGAAGCTACTATTGGTGATGCCTATAAACTTCCATGCAAAGATTATATTATTAAAAAACTTAAAGGACATACATGGTTTACAACTTTAGATGCAAAATTAGGATATTGGCAACTTAGATTATATGACAATACAAAACCTTTAACTACTTTTACATGTCCACCTCAAAAACACTATCAATGGAATGTATTACCATTTGGATTAAAGCAAGCACCTAGTATTTATCAACGATTTATGGATAATAATCTTGAAGGATTAGAAGAATTACCTTTGCTTATATTGATGATATAATCATTTACTCTAATCAAGATAAAATGGATCATTTAAAAAAGGTAAAAATTGTTCTTTAACGTTGTAAAGACAAAGGATTAATTTTAAGCAAAAAGAAGGCTAAAATAACACAACAAAATGTAGAATATTTAGGAATTGAATTCCAAAGTGGATTTTTAAAGTTTCAACTTAATATTTTAAACAAAATTCAAGAATTTTCTGTTAATGGAAATTTTGAGTGGCTATTTAGAACTTAATTCAAAGTCATTTACATTCATTTTAGGTTCATATATGGCTGGTTTATCATGTTTCATCATTATTCGATGTTCGTTGATGTAAAATGCATAAACGAAACAAATTGACTCGAATTGCATTGTTTTTGGTTTTTTGGCAGATTTGATCTTTAGTCGTTGTGGGATTTTTATCTCGAGATTGGTTTATCCAAAAATTCTGAAAGTTCATACTTAAATTCTTGACTCATTGACAGATTTTTTTGAGACCAATTGTAGATTTTTCTGAGCTGGCTTTTAGGAGAAATAAATTCCCAAAATCTGCATCAGATTTTGGATCATTAGAATGACCTTTTGACGATGTTTTAATCATAACTTTTGGATCAGATGGCAAAATCTTGTGATTCAAGTCTCATATTGAAGCTAACTCAAAGACGAAAATACTGAGAAAATTTCAGTACCTAAATCATCACCATTTAGTTTTTATGTACTATCAAATTTGACCTTGGAAAATTTATTCCGACTAGCCAAGGATCAACATTAGCCCCCACCTTCTAATTATTTGAACCCATACAGAACTCATTCCCCACTACAAAATCAGCCCTACATTATAAGACAAATCAGCCTCTATTTTATTCAGGCAAGCAGCCTTCATTGAAGCTTAAAAAAAGAAGAAAGCCTCCACTTTCCATAAAAGCATGCATAAGCCTCTAAAATCAAGTCACCCTTCCACTCTTCACACAAGATATCTTACATACATCAAAATATAGCAGCCTTTATTGAATAATAGCTAGCCTCCAATAACACCTCTCCAGTGATGCATGCAAGAAGATAAAACGCCACTTACAAGCCTCCAATGGTGGGGGACACACCTTATGAATACCTCTCCAGCAAAAATTCTCAACACACACAACACTACAACCCTCTCTTAAGACTCTCCATTCACAACAACACACACATTAGTAATTGGGGAGTTGAAGTAGAATAATGTTGACAACTGGACTAAATAAAAAGACACACAAATGTTGAAGCAAACTGGTGAAAGGTGTGTGAGAAGTGAGGAGCAGTGTGGAGACATAAAAGAATTAAGCAGGAGGTGGCTCAACGTAGGAAGCAGCTTGTGGATAACATATGTAAGGTTGGCTGAAAGAACGAAGGCAGCTAGGAGGAGGATTACTCCAGCACTCACGCTACATCACCTAATATTCTTCACACACATGTTGGCAGCAGGTGGCTCAACGTTGGCAGCTAGTGAAACACCTTACAGGTTGGTGGCTTGGCATCTAGTTGCTAGTGGAAAGAAGACACATTGAGCTGGTGGAGATTAAGCAAAATGTTGCAGCTGGTGGTCTTTTAAGAAGCTAGCGTGGAGAGACCAGAGGACCTTGGCCAAGACGTATCGAAGCTAGCGACACGAAAAAAATTATAGCTGCAGGAAAAAATAAAGGGGATGTTTTAAATTTGTTTTCTTTATCTTATTCCTTATTTATTTTAATTGTGCAGATTTAATCAATGAAAACATATATTATGACCATGATTTATGTTATATTGATGAATATGTGTGAGTAAGTTTTTTTTTTTGGTTAAGGTTAAGATTGATATTGGATTAGGATAATTTTTGTTGTATTGATTTTTGCTTGATTGAATACATAGTTTGTCCTAATTTAGCTTGATCACCTAAATTAAGACCTTAGATGATTGAATGCCAAAATCAATGGGATTTAATTTTTCAAAAAATTAATTAAGCAACATACTTGTGACTAAAGTGTAGACAAACCTTAGGATCTTGTGTGAGGATACCTAGGATTAACGAACTTAATTTTAGGCTTCTTAAATTTAACGCCTTTTATTTCGAATTATCTATGAACCAAGTGGTGACTTGGATTTAGAAGAGAAGGGAACACCATGAGCATTGGGTTCGACTTGCTTAAGTAAAGTATTTCCTAAATCAATCCGCCGTTACAATTTTATTTTAGTGTCCAATCCAATTGAAATCTAATACCGTAATCAATTTTTGTAATTTACTTAAATCTAGTAGTTTTAATTCATACCTTGCAATTTTCATATTTCTTTTATTTCCTTACTTTATTATATTTTATTTTCAAACCAATCAATTCTTGATCGTTCGAGTAATTTTTCATCGTATAATTTAATTGTCTTACGTGTTGGAATTTTTCTTTGGGTAAGATATCCGGTTTTTACTGATTTATATTACTTGTCGACGGGGTGCGCTTACCTCTAATTGGTCTAGATAGAATTTAATTTATATTGTTTTGTTTAGACCGCAACAAGTTTTTAGTGCCATTGCTAGAGAATAAATTCCTTATTGTGAGTCATTAGAATAGATGGTATTAATTGTCTCAAATTTAATTCTTTCTTTGTTGTTTATTTACGTATTTTAGTTGTTTGCTTGACTGTTTTATGTCGGTGTGTTTTATTTTATTTTATTTTTTTCATTCTTAGCTCTGTTGTTATTTGCTTTTTATTTATTCCATTTTTTTATGCTTACTTGTGGTCAAAAGCCCGAGAATTTGCTATCAGATAGTGAGATTGAAAAAACTGCTCGCAGGTTGCGTAAGGAAACCAGATTAGCTTGGAGTAGCAACATAGTAGAAAGGACTAGAGAAGAGCAATTCGTAGAAATGGAACACCACAAGGAGAGGTTGATGCCACATATTGAAGAGAGAAGGGAGTTAACTATGATGGATTTGACTATGGGACACAACAATAGATCGATGCCTCCAATTATAAGACTGACGATCATAGCTGCGAGTTTTGAGATTCCTCACAGCATTACATCTATGGTGAGAGCATCTCAATTAAGAGGATTGCCTTTGGAGGATCCGAACACCCATTTGGAGACATTTTTGAATATTTGTGATTTGTTCAAGCATAATAGAGTATCGGAAGATACGGTGAGATTAAGGTTATTTCCATTTTCTTTAAGGGATAAGGCCAGAGCATAGTTAGCTAGTTTACAGTCGGGATCGATTACTACATGGGATGAGATGATGAGATTATTTTTGGTAAAATTTTTCCCTCCTGCCAAGGTTGCAAAGATGAAGAATGAAATCACTTCCTTTAGTCAATATGAAAATGAAAGTTTATATGATGTGTGGGAGCGATTTCGGGATATGTTGGCGCAGTATCCTAGTCATGGGTTCTCTACATGGCAACAGGTCAATACTTTTTATACAGGAATGAACCCATCAACCAAGAGTACCATCAACGCTGTAGTAGGAGGTAGTTTAATGAGAAAAATGCCAGATCAAGCCTACAAATTGATTGACAAGATGGCCACTAGCAGTTTTCAATATCATACAGAAAGGCATCCTAGACGACCTATAGGAGCTCGTGTAGTAGACAATATAGTGGCTTTATCTGCTCAGATGGATGTTTTGACAAAGAAATTGGATAATTTGATGCACAGTATGAGAGGACAAGCTAGCTCTTCCTGAAGGAGTTGTGCTGTTTGCGAGCATTGTGGTGGAGATTCCCATGCATCTTCTGAGTGTCAAGTCGGGAATCCTATTGCTTAAGAAACAAAAGAGGCTCATTATGTGGGCAATTATAACAGACAGCGAGGGGATCCATATTCTAATACTTACAACCAAGGGTGGAGGAATCATCGAAATTTCTCTTAGCGGAATAATTAGGTGGTATAACCACAATCATCCAATGTTCAGAGACAACCACCTCCACCTTCAAGTTTCAAGGCCCGTAATCCTGCACCACCAGAGAAATCTAATCTCGAAGTACATTTCCATTATCGAGGTTAGGATGTAGAACCAAGAATCTTTTATCAGACATTTAAAGAATCAGATGAGCCAGATTGCAAGTTTGTTGAAGGAAAGACCTTCGGGTTCATTTCTTAGCAGTATTGAGGCCAACCTAAGAGAATATGCAAAGGCAATTTTGTTGAGGAGTGGCAGACAACTTGAAGAAGTTCAAGAGAAGCAGAAGGATAAAGAAATGGAAAAGAGTGAAGAAGATGAGAGTAAGGAAAATGGCAAGGAGGCCAAGGAAGCCCCAGCTGAAAAGGAGGACCATCCAAGGTTATTTGTTGACCCCATCACACATTCGGTAAGATATCAGATTCCTTATCCTCAAAGGTTTAAAGGTATGCAATTAGATAAGCAATTTGGTTGTTTTCTTGAGATATATAAAAAGTTGCATATAAACATTCCTTTCGTTGAGGCCATAGCGCAGATGCCTTCTTATGCTAAGTTTTTAAAAGAAATTTTGTAAAATAAGAGGAGGCTTGAGGAGTATGCCATGGTGAAGTTGAATGAGGAGTGTTCGACCATATTGTCGAGAAACCTACCACCGAAGCTTAAGGATGTAGGGAGTTTTCCTATTCCTTATGTTATCGGTGATTTACATATAGATAAGGCTTTAATGGATTTGTGTAGCGCCCCCTCACTGCAGGGTACGCACCGGGACGCCCGTGGGTCGTTCCGACGCATATCCCACAATGAGGGTGCACTACGATCGATCATTTCTATAATCCACAAGGCATCAATACAATAAAATCGCAATATCAAAATCATTGAAATTTAAAACCATAATGCTTTTATCATTTCATAACATTAAACAAAAATATAGACAAGTCTATCAGTTCCCTACGGTCTAAATACAATACTCCAAAAAGGAAACTGATACAAAAGTCTATAC
>JANTNU010000007.1:21214987-21226613 GCA_024752395.1 Erythroxylum havanense | reverse complement strand
ATATTCACGTCGTAGACATCACAGAAAGTTGTCAACTCATGGATCCAAACGGCAACGCACCGTTCAGCCAAAATCCGGCAGAACCAAATAGGATTAATTTACGTAATGTTCATGTAGAGTTTGATTTATTAAAATTTTATACTTTACGTAAAATGTTTTAATTTATACTAATAAAATTAATAATAAGAGTTAATATCAAAACATTTAATCAGCATTTTTAAATTTATTAAAAATGCTTCTCGAGATTTCACTCAAAAAAAAATTGAAGAGTTCAAACTTAAAATGTCAAAGCGAGAAGAACGTGGTTGGATTTGGATTGGTTAAAATGATACAGATGTGCTTTTCATCTCTTGTTTCTAAAAAAAAAAAAAAAAAGGATACGATAATGTGGAAGAAAGAAAAGTGTCAAAACACTACTACCTTATCAAAACTTAAAAGTCTTTGAAATTGTGATCATAAGGAATCTCAACTATTGGTAAACAAAATCATTTAACTTGTATAATACTATCAAGACAAAGCATTCTTCAATTCCAAGCTTGAAGCAATAACTAGGGCTCCAGCCAAAATTGATCACCATCTATCAGTATAGACTATAGACTAATGATATTTTAAAAAAAGGACATTTAATTCTTAAAAAATGCTGTCACGGAAGAGATAAGGAATGGCCATTCCATTCCCAG
This sequence comes from Erythroxylum havanense, assembly GCA_024752395.1. Classification (NCBI taxonomy): domain Eukaryota; kingdom Viridiplantae; phylum Streptophyta; class Magnoliopsida; order Malpighiales; family Erythroxylaceae; genus Erythroxylum; species Erythroxylum havanense. The sequence continues at coordinate 21,225,933 of JANTNU010000007.1, read as the reverse complement.
TCAGTCCAAGAGCTAAAAAGTAGGGATCTTTTGGGTCACCTTAACGTGGCTTCAAAGACAACCTTGAATAAAGTCAGACCCACAGTCCTTCTGTAAATGTAAATGATATTTACGCACCAGTATGGTATGGCAGGTGAATGAAGTTACATGGAAGTAGCCTACCCGCTCAGTTCTGAGTATTGATAGAGTGCTTCTGGAGTCATTTGGGGATAAATTAAACCGATTTTCACTCGAGTCTGTACTTACTTGCTGCTGGCTTCCTTGCACCGGAACTCTTCACTCGAGTCTGGTACAAGTTGACCTCTCTCTCTCTTCCCCTGAATCTCAGACGTGTCCATTTTGTATACAATCAGAAACTCATAAGCCATAACACTCTCCCTCTCGCTCCTGATCAAGTCGAGTGCTTTTTTCACATTGGAAGTTCATCTGTCTCTAATGGGGATTAGGGTCTTTTTCTTTGTGCTTCTGTTACTTGGGATTGCCATTTCTTGCGGCCAATCCAAGTACATGGTCTACAACACTTCACAGGGCATAGTTCCTGATAAGCTCAATGTCCACTTGGTTCCCCACACCCATGACGATGTTGGTTGGTTAAAGACTGTTGATCAGTATTATGTTGGTTCTAACAATTCCATCCAGGTAATTCCTTGTTTCTTCTTATATATGTAATTGTATTTGCTCACGGACATTTGTATTTGCATTGTTTTATGTGGAAGCTGCAGCTTTAGATGTTTCAATGATATTGACTATGCTTATCGTTCTTGATATTACAGATTGCTTGCGTTCAAAATGTGTTGGATTCTTTGGTTCCAGCGCTGTTGGCTGACAAGAATAGAAAATTTATATACGTTGAACAGGCAACTATCTTTTCGGTCTTTCTATTTTCCGACTAATGCTTGGCTACTAAGAAAATGGGCAAATAGAATATGGAGGGAAAGGCGCGGATGGAAAACCAAAACAGTTTAATCTTTGGCCAGTTAGCTTTCGATAGTAGGGAAATACAGAAATTAGACTTCTTGTTCGTGCTTCTTGAATACACTGAGCTTCAAATGTTCATACTGATTTGTTGAATGCATATTCATTTTTAGACCATATTTGCTCGCTAACTTGCAAGAGAGAACACTTGCAAAATGAAAACAAGAGAATTGATGATTAAAATTGCATAGGACCATTTTATTCCCTTGCGTTTATGCCAACATGAACCTATCATCCCAGTGTCATTGCGGTGTCCACAATTACAATGGACCGAACACTGGGGAAAAATCTCAAAAAACTTCAATTATTTTGAGTTACTGCTAACACTGAATCTCCTATGACGCAAGTGGTGAGGACTCTGGAGCTCCATTAACTAAGAATTTTTGCCTCAATGCCAACTAGCCACTATACTTTGACCTGTTAAGTAATGAGCTATTGTCATCTCCAAATATTTCGTTCCGTTCATTTCTATTGTAATTCTTTGTTACGTAGGCATTTTTCCAACGATGGTGGAGGGATCAGAGTGAAGCAATGCAGCTTGTGGTGAAGCAACTAGTCAACTCGGGTCAACTAGAATTCATGTAAAATAAACTGTTTAAAACATTACCTCTACAAGCAATATTGTTGTCACTAAGTTTCTGTTTAGTTGAACTGCTGATTAATGATTGCTTTTCATCTATGTTCTGAAGCACAAAATGGTTGGACTTTGGCTCTTCATTTTAGTTTCTTTTGCCCTGCTTGCTGCAGAAATGGAGGCTGGTGTATGCATGATGAAGCTGTGACCCATTATATTGACATGATTGACCAGACGACCCTTGGGCACAGATTTATTAAAAAGGACTTTGGTGTGACCCCAAGAATTGGTTGGCAAATTGATCCTTTCGGACATTCTGCAGTGCAGGCTTACTTGCTGGGAGCTGAAGTATTCATAGTTTTGCCTAAATTTTCGCCAACTATCTGAATTTCCTATGGGGGTTTTTCAAGTGATTGATAACATAGTTGCTATTGATATTGGTGTAGGTTGGATTTGATTCTTTCTTCTTTGGGCGGATAGATTACCAGGACAGGGCAAAACGCAAAATTGAGAAAAGCCTTGAAGTAGTATGGCAGGGTTCCAAGAGTTTTGGATCATCATCACAGGTAAAATGAATGGATTTGCCTTGCTTCTTCTAGCTTATGTGCGTTTTTGCTTTGAGATTTACATGGGTTTCCTCATTTGTTCATTTGGTGGAGTTTGTAAGGAAATATCTTGGGTAGATTTTCCTGTCATTTTGGATTTATTGGTAACACGAAATATATCATCTTATCCTAACTACATTTATTGCTGTTTTAGATTTTTGCTGGTGCATTTCCAGTGAACTATGAGCCTCCTCCTGGTGGTTTCTACTTTGAAGTCAATGATAACTCCCCCGTTGTCCAAGTAAGTCATGAGAAAAAGGTTTCTTTTCTTATGAGCTCACTAATATTCAGTGTTTTATGTTATTAATTTGGATCTCTCTTCCTTTAAGGATGATGTGGACTTGTTTGATTATAATGTTCAAGAAAGAGTCAATGACTTTGTTGCTGCTGCAGTAGCACAGGTAATAGCTAATCTGTCAAGATGTGGAATAATTTTACTCTCAAATTGTCCAAGAGTATCACCAATTTTGAGGATCCCCATTAGCTTTTAATTTGTTTTTCCCTTCTCATGTCCATTCTAAAACAAATCGACTCTCATTCTTGTTTACTGAACTTGCCTCAAGATATTGTGGTGCAAAATACGTGACTGGTTTTTTTTAAAGATTTAAGGGATTTTAATAAAGATGCATTTATTCTGGTGATATTACTTGCTGACCTTGGTTATATCAACTTAAAAGTTTCTTAGGGGTGAAGCTACTCATCACTTGGGCTAGACTGGGACCTAAAGTTGCACTAAGTTGCTGATATTATTAGCATGAAAAGAAAATTTTGCATCCTTTTCAAATGGTCCTTCCACTTAATGGCAGTTACTTCATTCGCAGGCCAATATAACTCGTACAAATCATATAATGTGGACTATGGGGACAGATTTCAAGTATCAATATGCGCATACATGGTTCCGGCAGATGGACAAGTTTATTCACTATGTGAATAGGGTAACTGTTACGCAAATGCGTCTGATTTTGTTCTATATTGTATACTATCAATTTATTCTTTAAGACAACCAATGCCATGCTGCTGAATAAAATGATGAAAAACAGAGAGTTCCCTATTCAAGGAAATTAGTATCCGGGCGATATGCAAAGATATGATGTAACAATTAATTGTATCATTAGTGTACTTAAACAGAAATAAGATACCAGTGACACAAACTTGTGGTTGTTGTTCTAAGACACCTAATATTTACTTGTTTGAGCCTATAGAAATGGTCAAAAGTCCATTTTTGAGACTTTTAGATCCATAGCTATCGTAATAAATAAATAAATAAATCAGCCTTTAAAATCAATCAAGCTGGAGAGAAATGGATTCATTCCAAGATATAATGCCAACTTGCTTTTCACTTTGGGTAACAAAATCAAAATGTAATATTTTGGAACTGGCAATATTAATTTGCATCTTGTTATGAAATCAGCTCAAGTCATTATGATAAGAAGTTATGAATGTTTCCAGGATGGACGTGTAAATGCACTCTATTCTACGCCATCCATATATACAGATGCAAAGCATGCTGCTAAAGAGTTGTGGCCGATAAAGACTGTTGATTTCTTCCCGTGAGTTTATTGCCTAAAGGCTATTACAATCTGTTAGTGGGTTGTTACCTTATCATTGAGCATATTTAACATCTGAAACATTTGACTATCCAGTTATGCAGATCGTGAAAATGCTTACTGGACTGGGTACTTTACAAGCAGATCAGCAATAAAACGTTATGTCAGAATGATGAGTGGCTATTACATGGTAGCTTCCATGTCATTATTTTAGTTATTTGAAGGCTTATGCAGTCCAATATTGATTTATTGTCTATTCATGTGTGATAGACCACTAAAGACATGCTTTCTCAAGAAGACTAAGTCAAGAGCAAATAATGTAATTAGTTGGCAGTTATTAGAGGAAAAATAGGAAGAGTTGGTAGTTTCAGATTTTCAGTAGAAGTGGGTTACTTTTTAGTTTCCGATTTTCATTAGAAGTAGGTTACTTGTTGTTATCTACAATTAGGATTTATTATTATCTACAATTAGGTCTCTAGGAGTCAAGTCTATAAATAGGTCTATATTAATTGTCATTAGGGTGTGCAATCTTTCTATTTTTAAATATATTCTTATAGTTTACGCAGCTCGAATTGTCTTTTGTTACTGGTGTGGTTGTCTGTGAGATTTTCCAGTGCATTCAATAAACAATCGTATTTTTCGTTTCCAAAGCATGTGCTACTGATTTTTGTCAGGCTGCAAGGCAATTAGAGATTTTCAAAGGAAGGAATAACATGGGGCCAAACACAGACTCATTGGCTGATGCTTTGGCGATTGCACAGCATCATGATGCAGTGACTGGTACAGAAAAACAACATGTGGCTAATGATTATGCCAAGCGATTGTCAATAGGTTACACAGAGGTGAGACATGACTTGATCAGAGCTTTTTGACTATCATTTTTCTTATCTATTTAAATGTAATAACAGATCTAATACCCTTTATGTTTCTATCCTACATAGGAATTAGTTCTATATTGCGATAGGTAAAGTATCCAATTTGGGAAGTTTAATTAGTTTGTATATCCCTGCTATTAAATAGATGGCTTAACACCTAGTTAATACTTAATAGTAAGTTATTCTAGTATTGCAAAATGTTATGTAAAAACTCTTTTCTACAGGCTGAAAAGGTTGTTGCATCTGCACTTTCTTCCCTGGTTGAGTCAATATCAGAAATTGGATGTCAGAATACAGCTACAAAATTTCAGCAGGCAAAGATCAGTACCCTTTAACTCTGATAACCATTTTTTGTGTATTGTTAATACTAAAAGAGTATTTTATTTTATTTTTCCTATTTTTGTGCTCCCCATAGTTCATGGCACTTAATAGATACCATGGTCTTCTGTGTTATTGCATTCTTTTAAGTGATGGTTATCATAATAATTCAAGTGGGTCAATTTCTGGATTACAAACTTTAGGATACACATTGAAATTAATACAAGACTTGGTTAGCTTTATTAGAACATTAGATATCAGTTGACTAGTAAGTTACTTATTTCTTTATTTTCTTTTTGTCTTCAAATGAAATTTACTCTAAACTGAATTTTGACTTGGTTTTCTTTGGCATTTTCTCAGTGCCCACTTCTGAATATAAGCTACTGTCCTGGGTCAGAAATCAATCTATCTAGTGGGGAAAACTTGGTAAGGATGTTATATGATACCACCACCAGGTGATATTTCTACATATTTCTCTGCTGGATAATTTTAATCTAAAATGAGATGACTTATTGATATATATACTTCTAGATTCTTGTGGTCTATAATTCTCTTGGATGGAAGAGAGAGGATGTGATTCGAGTTCCTGTGAGTATCTCTGCATTTACTTCTAGTAATATATTAAGTCTTTGCTTAATAGTTCAACAACCATAACAAGCAATATACTCGATAACTTTCTTAACTTATTTGTTTGGCAGCTAATGATTTCCCAAAGTACAGTTCCTGGATTTTTAAATTCCCTTTTCTTGTTTCTTCTATGTCTTCATCATTATCCATAACTATAATCAACATTCCTATCACCCTTACTGACCTATGAATTCACATACAATTTTGCATATTACCAATTGAATTTTAGTCTCTCCCTCTCTCTTTCAATTGCTTGTCTGACTCTGTGCAGAAAGTTGTTTCTAGAGTAGTATGCTTGTTCCAGTTTTGCTTAACAAGAGCACCTTCCTGAGTAGTATATCAAACTTATACTGATAAGTACCAGGTACCAACTTTGATATCTGCATTTTTAGGTCATGAATGAAGACATTGTGGTGCGTGATTCGAAGGGAATAGAGATTGAATCACAGCTTCTTCCGTTAACAGAAGCTCATGTAGACTTGAGAAACTATCATGTTCTGGCCTATTTAGGTATAACTCCACCAGAAACACCTAAGTATTGGCTGGCATTTGCAGTATCTGTTCCACCCTTTGGCTTCAATACTTACAGCATCTCAAGGACAAAGACACAAGGTTTGGCATGTTTTACAAATCAATCTTTCCTAGTGGAACAAACTACAGCCTATTTCTCATAGTTGTGGATATTGATTTGTCATTTTTAATCCCATCATGTCTATTATAGGTTCTCGGTGCACTAAATCATCCGCAGACACCATTCAAGCAAACCAGAAATCTATTATTCAAGTTGGTCACGGAAACTTGAAGCTTACTTTTTCCACAGCTCAAGACAATCCTATTAGCTATGCTAATAGAAAAAGTGCAGTATGTTAACCAACAAATGATTTAATTTTTATTTTTTCTATTCCTGACTACTCAAGATTGTTCACAACAACTTAATGCGTTTGTACTATACACTTAGTTATTCAGGTTGCTTTTAGTTATTCAGGTAGCAATATAGAAGTGCTTCTGTCGCTAATTCCTCGGTTTTTAATTTATGAAGGTCAGGGAATCAGTTGATCAGTCGTTCATTTTTTATGCCGCACATAATGGAACTGGAAATAAAAAAGATCCACAAGTATGATGCTGACATTCCTCGTCTATTATTCATCCTTTCGGTTTGAAATGAAGTGACCTGGATTCAACTTCTTTTATGCCCATACAAAATGATCTCATCTTGTTTCTGGCATTTTAATTTCTAGAATGATGGGGCATACATCTTCCGTCCAAATGGTTCATTTTCCATAAAGCCTGAACATCAGGTTTGCAATGATTTTACGAAGTATGTTCCAGAAAATGTAAAATATTATATTGCTCACTAGTTCTGAAGCATGTTAATCAGGTTCCTGTGACAGTTATACGTGGATCAATAGTAGATGAGGTACATCAGCGGATGAATCCATGGATTTATCAGGTGCCTTTCCTATCACATGTTTGCTATCAATTTAGATAATATTTTCCCATCATGATCGCTTATTATGCTTCACGACCACATAAAAACTTTGTTGTTGCTTTAAAATATATGCAGATTAACAGATTATACAAGGGCAAAGAGCATGTTGAAGTTGAGTTTATTGTAAGCTTAACTGATGGCTCCTTAATTTTTTGGCTCATTTCTTTATGTTTCTTTAAGTGTTTATTGTGTTTGTGGACTCTGTTCTCTTCATAATTCTCTTCATTTCTTTTGGGTGTGCTAATACTGTGCTATTTCAGATTGGCCCAATACCCATTGATGATGGAATTGGCAAAGAGATCACTACAAAAATTACAACTACCATGGCGACTAATAAGACATTCTATACAGATTCTAATGGACGTGATTTCATTGAGCGGGTAGGTTAAATCTGACTCATTTTGTTTTATGTCAATCTTGTTGTGGTTGTTGGCCTAGCAATATGTCAATTGTCAGAGTGTCTTGATGGTAATAGAATGTGTCAATAAGCTTGACTTTTGGAAAGAGAATTTAAGCAAGATAGTTGGATTGCTTTAAGTTAGGCAGCACGGAGGACTTACTTCTTTCTCATGAATTCCTCTTCTATGGAAGCATCCCTAACTGAAGATTTGTTTACTTTGCAGATTCGTGACTATAGAACAGACTGGAATTTGGAAGTGAACCAACCTGTTGCCGGAAATTATTACCCAGTATGTAACTCGGAAAGTGACTATGTTGGCAGAGGACAGCTTGCTTTTGCTTTTAATGCTATACATTTTATATATGTATTCTGTTTATAGTTGTAAGGATGAATTGTCTCATGAACTGGTTAAGCTGAGAGATCGAAGATATTTGTCCTATGTGTGATTTATTAGCCCTTTTGAATTGGAAGTCTTAACCTTCTTGCATTCATATACAAGTTATCACATGTATCACATAGTTGCGAAGATGAACAATTACTTTTCTCGAGTTAAATTGTTTTTTTTTAAATTTTTTTTCAGATAAATCTTGGAATCTATGTTCAAGATAATCAGAAAGAATTCTCCATTCTAGTGGACCGACCTCTTGGAGGATCTAGCATAGTAGATGGACAATTAGAGCTGATGCTTCATAGGTGTGTTGCCTCTCTTCTGATTATCATTCTGCCATGACCATTGTATTTAGCCCAGTATCTAAGGAATTGGGATGACAACGATTAAAATTTCCTTGTTTGTGTATGGTTGATGACATTGCTGAAAAAAAAACACATATATTGTGGATGGGTTGATGATGGAGTTGAAAAAAAGCTGCTGTTGAAACATTGCCACATAGTTTTATGCCTTTATGGCTGTGTTAAGTATCCTTGTAAGCCAATGTGCATTCATGGACTCCTTTTGCATGCAGGAGACTGCTACTCGACGATTCCAGGGGTGTAGGAGAGGCTCTAAATGAAACAGTTTGTGTTCTTGATAATTGCACGGGACTGACGGTAACCTTATTCCCTCTTGAAAACCAGAATTGGCGTAATATGTTAATTGTTTATAGCATTACATCTGAGAGCATCACTTGTTTTAGTTAAATTACATTCCTTGTCTACTATTAACCTTGTATAGCTCAGAATCTTCCTGGCATGATTTGAGTTATAATTTCTTTGATTCTCATATGTACAAACAGTACTTGTGGTCATTGTGAAGTCTCGAAATACAAGCACAAAAGCCTGGATTTCCTACCTTTAACTTGGATGTTTTGGTTGTAGATCCAAGGAAAATATTACTTCAGAATTGACCCTCTAGGAGAAGGAGCCAAATGGCGCCGCTCATTTGGCCAGGAGATATATTCACCCTTGCTACTAGCTTTTTCTGAAGTGGTAAGATTGTAGAATTAACAGAACGAGGATGATATACTTCTTGATAATCTGAATGGATTCCTTTTGCAGAATGGAGATGACTGGATGAACTCTCATATAACAAATTTCTCAGGCATCGAATTCTCGTATGTCTTACCAGATAATGTTGCAGTTATAACTTACCAGGTACTTGGAACTTTGTATGTTGAAAGTCATCAGTCTGCTCTTCTCTCCTCTGCTTTTCGGTGGGATAGATATAAGATTGTAACAATTTCAGATGGCACAGCACCTTGTCTTTTGAAGTTGTTTCCTTCTTCCAAAGTATGAATACTTTCTCCCCTGAATATGCAGGAACTTGATGATGGAAAGGTCCTTCTTCGTTTAGCACATCTATACGAGGTTGAAGTTCCTCTCTTACCCTGGCCATGGAAGTGGTACTAGTGTCATATTGGTGTCTGCAACTTAGAAATGAATACAAATATTAATGATTTTTCTCATAGTATTTTCATTGGAGCATTTTGCTTTTATTACCATAACCGATTAGTAATACTGATTAACAAACAGACAAGCCTCACATACAGAAGACACCTGCAGTCCATTCATTAAAGCTCTGTCTCTCTGTATGTAGACATATGTCTGTCACCTAGTTGTATGAATTTAAGCATTCTGATTCTTTTAAATACTTTTTTCAAATTTGTTGCACGCATTCAGTTGTTAATTGTTCTATTTTCCAATCATGTTTACTAAATCCTAATTGTTATTTTACCTTTTGGGGTTCATGGAATTATGCTAAGATTGGAGAGGAAAAGGATCTTTCTGCGATAACAAGCGTGGAACTTAGAAAGTTGTTCCCTGGGAAGAAGGTAAAAGTAATGGTTTAATGACAACTCAGGAATCATTCTCTATAAGCCTTTAGCTTTCCTCTTGTAAAATTCTGCTTACCTCTGTTATTTCTTTCTGCTTTTCTTTTTCTTGCAATTAAGATCGGAAAAGTGACAGAAATGAGCTTATCTGCCAACCAAGAAAGAACAGAAATGGAGAAGAAAAGACTTGTCTGGCAGACAGAAGGCTCGTCGAAAGAAGCAGCGTTGCCACCATCGCAGAGGGGTGGACCTGTGGATCCGGTTAAACTCGTGGTTGAGTTAGCCCCCATGGAAATCCGAACCTTTGTTATCGATTTTGGACACTCATCTTATTCTGTATTTGATGTATAATGGCTGTAAAATGCACCTGAAGGAAAGTCTACCTAGTTTAAGAATGCAACAGACTTCTGATTCTGATTCTGACGCATTGTTCGAGGCTGAATAAGGCTCTCTTATTTGATTCAGAAGACTTGGAACAGCAGGTAGACTGGCTCAATAAGCTTTTCTTACCTTTTCTTTCTTTACGTGAATAAGATATGTATCAGAGTTAGGCTCTGCATGAGGCGTTATTTAGTGATCCTAGATCAGGGGGATCCAGTTGCAGTGTTTGTGTATAACATCATCATCAAGTTAGACCCTTTTTTCTTTTGGTAGCGTGTTCGAGTTATGAAAAGACATGGTTTTCATTTATATTGGAAAGTGAAACGACTGATATTTTGTCTAACTTTCTATATTTGTATTATTATTACATGATATTAAAACAAAACAAGGTAGGTGTAGACATTGTCCTGTATTGAGTGAGCTGAGCACTGAAGGGGCATATCTCGTGGAAGGAGTCCGTATGAATTCAATGATTTTGGTTGGAATTGATTGTACTTTAACCAAATGCTATGGTTAGAACATGCAGCATACAGTCTTCGCTACGGTTTCAAAGCTGATCCTAACTCCCGTTTTATCTATAGGTTTTCCAGTAACATTCATTGCCCCTCCCTCGGTTGTTTGCAGCTCTGTTACGAATAATTTTAAACAAATAGAATTGGACTAGATTTTCAGTGGGGAAAGAAAGATCCAGAGAGATAAGAGTATCTTTGATAATAATCAATGTTTTAAAAACCGGATCAGATATTGAACCGGTCCAAAGAAAAGTTTAAGATTTAGGGGTTCAACCGGTAATGAACCGTTATCAAACTGGAATATAATAAATAAGATGAAAATTTTATAAGAATAAATAAAAATAAAATATTTTATTGAAATGAAGAATAAACCAAT
>JANTNU010000007.1:21080512-21094432 GCA_024752395.1 Erythroxylum havanense | reverse complement strand
GGAGTAAGAAGTTATGAGAATTGGAAGATAACAACTAAAGTCATGCTTGTTGTTCATATAGCTTATGAAGTTATGATAACCTTGATGACAAATGATTGAAATCCATGGTTTGATGAATCAATTAAGTTGGAAATTATGAATTTGGTGAGTTGAACTTGGAGTATAAGTGTTTAGGTTTTGGAATGAGTAAATTTGAAAGTGTATAAATGGTTATGAAGTTAGGTTGAAGATTGAGATGCATTGGAGGAAGATTTGAAGTTTTGAGAGTTTGCATGTCCATTTAACGGACAGCCTCGGGTGTAAAAACACCCCTTCCCTTGCCCGTGTCCTTTAAACGGACTTGCATGTCCGTTTAACGGACATTTGCGAACCATTTAGGACCCTTTCACCCGTACCTGTCCGTTAAACGGACATGGCTGTCCGTTTAACGGACAGCTACGGGAAAAGATGGTGGTTTTTCGAATTTTTAGAGGCCGATTCTCGTTTTCCGGTATTCATAAAGGTTGTATATCTAGATGTCTACTTTATAACGGTTCAAAAACGAAAGAAATCCGATTTATAGATCAAAGGTTATGGTGATCGCGCCAAAGGATGTTCAGATTGATTTAGGATGTGAACATACTTGATTCTTTTGGGCATAAATCCCTCATCCGACCTCCAATTGAGGTGAGGCTTGAACCAATGGATTCCTAAGACATATATCTTTCTCTCCAGAACAATTGGTATCATTTGGAGTCAAATTGGAAACGTTTGTATTAAAACAAGTGAGAGGTTGGTTTGGAGATCATATTTGGAGTATGAGCTCTTTTAGGCTTTTTAAGCATATCTTGAGTTATACAACTCCGTTTGAGGTGATTCTTGTTGCGGAACGAACTTGAGGCATAGAGCTACAACTCATATGAATAAGTCAATCTATGATTTTGGTGTTTACATAGTGTGCGCTCGCCACGAATGTGGAGTTACAGCTAAGGACCCTGCAAGGTTATAAGCATTGGTTCATGTTGATGCAAATTTAATTCTGAAACAAGTCTATTATTGTGGTGAGGAATCCCTCCCTCGTGGGATGCGTGTCCGAACGTCACGTAGGACGTGGGACCCGTGATCCACCGAGGTGGGGTTCCAACATGACTCCTCCTTAGAGGATTTGCAAATTAAAGAAAAATTGATAATTTGCTTATTAACATGAGTTGGAAATATCTTGCATTGTTTTGTTGTGCAGTCTTTATTGAATTAACTAGGGAGTTCTATACTACCTTTAAATTTGATAAACCGGATAATTTTACTTTGCGTAGTCCTAATGTGATATAGTACAAATTAATTGGTGTAGAATTCAAACTGAGCATTACTAATTTTATTTTGGTCTTAGGGTTAACGGATGAAGAATACGCTAATTTGAATCAGCATAAAGAATCTATCATGGACTATGGTAAGTTTAATTCTTTTCAAGCATGGAAATTAATGTAGTTCGATCATTTGTTTATCATCCAAGTAAATCTAAGGGTAGTTATCTTAATGATATAGAGTGGATCTATATGCAGCATTTCTTAGTCTTCAATTATTCTGGATGGAAGGCTAGAGTGTGTACCTGCATAAAGCTAAGTTGTTATTTATTTGGTGTATGGTGAACAAAGCATGAGTCAATTTAGGTTCTTGGTTGGCAATGCAATTTGACAGTGTTCTTTCTTCTAACAAGAATTTATGTCTTGGTTCCTTTATCACACATCTAACCACTAATCTGAATTTTTTTGATATGATTGACACTAATATGTATATTTCCTATAAGATGGAACCTTTATACAGGACTTGTTTAGGCAGGATAGGTGTACTCAAGCAACAGAGGAGAACATTTCATTTTATACCTTGTGATCGCCCCTAGAGAGGTTCATCATCAATGCAACATTCCACCACCTTTGTAATTTTTGGCCCCACCAATTTGATATGAGTATCATTTTCGATTGAAAATATTGGAATGCAAAATTATTGAGAAGAATTTGGATGCTCTGCTCCAATTCATAAGGGTGGTACCTCCATGTCCACCGATACCATAGTACATCTCCTTTCCAATGCTCACACCTCAGGGAGGTCTTCCACTTTGTGCTTTAATTTTGTTGATTATTAGTATGACATGTGAGCATCTTATGCATACATTAGGAACATTGTATAATTTACGTGTGGGGGACTGAGTGTTTATATTATGATGAACTTCGTGACTTTGCTTGGACTCATGATACTGTGATTCATATATTGACCATTCCTTATGATAACCTCGTAATTTTTTAATAGTTGTTTATAAATAGTCCTTAAGTTAGGGTACATTTTTGGCTTAAGAAATAATGCATCAAAGAGACAAACATGATTAGTATTTTCATTAAATTATTTTAAGTATCTCATTAGATTTTTCAGTTGAAAATGTGAATGACTTAATGCAATTTTTACACCTACGTGAGCTTTGAGCCTAAGAGCATTTATCACATTTGTGCTCATACCTATTTTTTGTTATGTGATACCAAACATAGCCTTTTTACGTCATAACTTGTTTTTGAATATGTGTTGAGACTATATTTTTGATGAATTTGTGCATAAAGATGATAAGCGCATTTATGATGACCTTTTTTAAAACCTAAACAAGCCTACCTTACTTTTTATCCTTAAAAAACCAATTTGAGCCTTATCCTTTATTTTGTTGCGTAATAACCTTGTTACAAACCACTTCTAACTTTCTTGTTGTTTATATCCTTAACTATTTTGAACCCTCTAAATTGAAGGAATTCTATCGAGCTTATTTGCATAAGATCTTGATTATTTCCATGACAAGTAAATTAATTAATTCAAGTTGCATTATTTTAATTTTTATTTATTATTGAGGGAGAAGAAAAATAAAACATTTCCTTTATGCTATTTTTGTTTTAAACAAAGAAAAATTGGAAAAAAGAAAAAAGAAGATAAAATAAAAGGGGTGATTAAAAGGGATGTTATTTGAATCAAATGAGTTTTGAGTTACTTTAAGTTGAAAACTTGTGCAGATAAGTTTGTATGATTTCCTTCAATTTGTCTAACTAAAAATTTTTTTTTTTTTCATACCTTACCTAAGCCAAGTTACAACCCTTGTAAAATCCCTTTGATGTGGGCATTAAGTGCATTTTTGTTAAGTGATGGATATATGATTCTTGAGCTAGTTTATGGAAATAACTTGGTATGCTTTGATATGAGAGCTTAATGAACCCTAAACACTTTGAGTGTATAAAATAAAATCCCTGAGAGGCTGTCAAGTCTTATTTCATTTGGTTTTGATGGAATTAATGAGATGCTATGTCTTAATTATAGCAATATGTCCTATGAGTATTTATTATTTTCATTGTTATTTTATCCTAAACCTTTAATGTAAATTAACTTTAGGATATTTATAGGTAACATGAAAGAAGATGAGAGGTTATTACAATGATAATTGATATATTGAATTGATGTATGCTTGAGGAGAAGCATGAGTACGGTATGGGGGAAATTGATAAGATGTTATTTTGATATATTAATTGGAATTATCTCTTTTATTTTGGATATGTTTTGTGCTTAAATAGGAAAATTTATAGTTGTTTTGTTTTAGGAGATCAAAAGTGGGGATTGCATCAAATTGATAAAAGTTTAGAAAAAAATCTCATAAGGTTACAAGTAGAGTTTTGAATCCTTTTGAATTAAAATATTTAAGTTTAGTCACATATGGCTTAAGTTTCAACACCAACGATAAAAGAAAGATGAAATATTGATAGAAAACTAAGATGAAAGATAATTGATGATTATGGAGAGGTGGAGAATATCTTTTTTTATTGTTTTCCTACTCTAAACCTAGTTTAATCTTATCTTGCAAAGATTCACGTCTAAAAAAAATTCAAATCCCTATATAATAGGGATGAAACTTCTTTCCTAATTAAACATCAACTCTTCAAGTGAATCTGACATTAGGGTTGATCTCGCCTTATCTACCGCAGTAATCTGTCCCTTTTTTCAAAGTTTATGATTTTCACCAATAATGTTCCAATTTGATGTAGTTTTGACTTTTCATCTCCTAAAAAAAACATTAATTCTTTATTTAAGCGCCAAAATATGTCCAAAACGAAAGAGATAATTCCAACTCATACATCAAAATAACTTCTTATCAAATTCCCCTACACCTATTGAATTGATATATGCTTGTAGCATATATCAATTCAATACATCAATCGTCCTTATAAGAACCTTTCATCCTCTTTCTTGTTATCTATAAATATCCAAAAGCTAATTAACATTAAAGTTTTGGGATAAAATAACAATTGAGAGATTACAGGTCATACTGTTAGAATTAAAACATAACATTCCATCAATTTCATTAAAATTAAATGAAACAAGGCTTGAAACTCTCTCATAGATTTCACTCTATACACTCAAATTGTTTCAAGCTCATTAAACTTTCAAATCAAAGCATAGTGAGTTATTTTAATAAGCTTGCTCAAGAATCATATCTCCACCATATAACAAAAAAAACTTAATAGATAAATCAAAGGCAGTTATCCACACAAGTTTTAATTTCAATCAATCCAAAACTTATTTGGTTCAAATAAAATCCTTTTTAATCCTTTTTGTTCTTTTTTTTAACAAGAACATCAAAGAGGAGATTTCTCTTTTTTTGCTTTTCTTATATTTCTCCCCATTCTTAAAAAATAAAAATAAAAACAATGCAACTTGAATAAACTAATTTACCTTTCATAGAAATAGTCAAAATCATATATAAATAAGCTTGATACAATTCCTTCAATTTATGAGTTCAAAACTATTATGGACATCAATAAAAGAGGGTAAAAGTGGCTTCTATTTAAGAAAAGCAAGGGTAAGGCTTAAACTGGTTTTCAAGGGATAAAATGTAAGGTAGGCTTGCTTAGGTCAAAAATGGTTATCCTAAGTTCTCTTATCATCTTTATATACAAATTCATCAAAAATGTGGTCTCAAAATGTATTCAAAAGCAAGTTTTAGCATAAAAGCTATGTTTGACAACATACAATAAAAAGATATGTATAAACACAAATGTGATTAATGCTCTTAGGATCAAAGCTCACATAGATGTAAAAAATTCATCAATTCTTGAAAACTTTCATTTTAACAAATCCAATGAGATACTTAAATTAATTTAATGAAAAACAATAATCATGCTTGTCTCTCTCATGTATTATTTCTTAAATTGAAAATGTACCATAACTTAAGGTTAATTTATAAACAAAAATCATAAAGTTTAAAGCTATCAGAAAAAATAATTAACATATGAATCATATTATTCATGAGTTCAAGAACATATCATAAATTTCATCATAATATATATTTTCTTAAGCCCCACACCTAAATCATACTTTGTCCCCAGTATGTGCAAAAGATACTTACATCTCACAAAAACAATCAATAAAATAAAGCACAAATTATAAGACTTCCTTGAGGTGTGAGCATTTGAAAGTAGATCTACTATGGCGTTTGTGGACATAGAGGTATCAAGTGAAACATAACTAAATGTCTCTTTCTTTCTCAATCTAACATATCCTTTGGTTATTTGAACATGCTTCCGATGGGTACCTGTGGTAAGTTCTATGGGAGCTTGTGTAGTTGGATTTATCATAGACTTTCCTTTCGTTGCCATCCTACAAGTATCTTTAAAACGCCTTATAATGAATACAAGTATAAATAGAACAATAATTCAAAAAATAATGAAAACAATCTAATAATTAAAATGAAAGTAGAGAAACTAAAAATAATTACTAAAAATGAAGGAAAAATGAATATAACATTAATACAATACTAGTATGGGTTGGCCGTGGGCTGGCATGTTTACAATTGCTAAAAGATAAGACTTAGGTTGGATGCTGGAAAAAAAAAAGAATTAGGGTTTTGTTTTATTGTTTTGTTTATCTAAAAAATTAATAATAAGAATAATATTTTTTAAAAAATTATATAACCTTATTATTTTATTATTATTCTAATAAATAAATAAGTAGATACAAGTTTTTTTAAAAATCAACAAGTGACTAATATGTATAAGGTGTGATCTCACCTTATGGCATTTTAGAGGTTCCATTCCAGAAAGATAAATTACGTAAGGCATGATCTCACCTTATGAGATTTAGTACTCCGGAATTTTTGGAGTTTCATTCTAGAAAGCTAAATCACATACAGCATGATCTTACCTTATAAGATTTAGTATTGTGGAACTTTAGGGTCTCTACTCCTGAAAATTAAATTACATAAGACGTGATCACACCTTATTATATTTAATATTATGGAATTTTAAGACACATTTCTCCCATAAACCAATAAACTTCTTTTTTAAAATAATCAAAAGAAAAATATATAACTAAATCAAAATTAATAAAAAATATCATATTTTTAGGTTGCCTCCTGAAAAGCACAATTATTTAACATTGTTATGCTTGACAGGGCTTTTTCTTCTTCTTAAACATTTACATAATTGCAGTGTTATACTCCTCATATAGTGCTATTAGCCCTTCCTTTTACCCTATAGTTAACATTTTTTAGATGATCATACTTAATGACTCTTCATCACCCAGATAAACATACTTTAGATTATCAAGTGAGGCCTTCATCTCCATCTTTAGAGCCTGCAAATAAAAGGTATGATTTTCTTATAAGTTATTAGTAAGTTCATCATTCAAAGTTTTTGAATCTATTAGCATTATTGATAATGATTCTACAACTTCACAAGTTCCATCAACTTGCTCGTTCACTTCCGCTTTAGCCTTAAAGTCTAACTCATCTTCAACACTTTCATCTTTAAATATTTCCTGCATAAATGAATCCATAATAACCATATGATAAATGGATTGAAAATCATTAGGGTACTTCAGTGCTTCAAAATATTGAACTTCACTATCTCTCCATCAAACTCAACGAAAAGAGTACCCTCATCCACATCTATTTTCGTCTTGGCCGTATTCATAAATGGCTTTTCCAACAAAATTGAAGTTGAATGTTCAACATTATTTCCATCCTTTTTCAAGATGAAAAAATTCACTAGGAATACCAAATCATTAACTTAGACTAAAAATCATCAATAATACCAATAGGACATACATAAGAACAATCAGCTAGTTGAATAATCACATTAGTTTCTTGTAAAGAATTCAGATTTAAAGTTCAGTAAATTAAGTATGGCATGAAATTAATAGATGCACCTAACTTTCATATTATCGTTAACATATGGAAGTGTAAACATAGATGGATCTTTTCATTTTTCTAGTAATTTTCTATCTATCACGATTGATAAATTCTGACCTAAAATTGTTCTCCCCTTGTCCTTCAACTTCCTTTTTTATGCATAGTGCTTTAAAATTTTTTGCATATTTCAAAAGTTGCCTGATGGATTCTAGAAGTGTTATATTAATTTGCTCCTTTCTAAAGGTTTCTAGGATCTCTCTTTCATGTTCCTCTTCTTTTGTTCTAGCCAACCTGCTAGGTAAAGGAGTCCAAATGCATTAATTGATAATCAAGAAGATAAATCCTTTTTTACTTTTATTGATTGTTAAGTTGAAGGTTCTTCCTTCTTTTCTCCATCATCATGTTTTTCTATCTTCATTGCTAAGGAAGATCCATATTCAATTTCCTTACCACTTCTTAAAGTCATTTCACTCACATTCTCCTTAAGATTCACCACCATTTAGGAAGGTAATTTTCCTTAATGATTTTGAACCCCTAAATTGAAGGAATTGTATTGAGCTCATTTGAATAGGATTTTGGCTATTTCCATCAAAAGTAAATTAATTAATTCAAGTTGCATTATTTTAATTTTTTATTAAGGGAGAATAAAAAATATTTCCTCTTTGATGTTCTTGTTTTAAAAAGAAAAAAAGAAAAAAGAAGAAAAAGAAAAATAAAGGGTGATTGAAAGGGATGCTAATTGAATCAAATGAGTTTTGAATTTATTTTAAGTTGAAAAATTGTGCAAATAAGTTTGTATGATTTCTTTCAATTTGTTTAACCAAAAATATTCTTTTTGTCACACTTTAGCTAAGACAAGTTACAAACCTTATAAAGTCCCTTTGATGTATGCACTAAGTTCATTTTTGTTAGGTGATGGAGATATGATTCTTGAGCAAGTTTATGGAAATAACTCAGTATGCTTTGATTTGAGAGCTTAATGAACCCTAAACACTTTGATTGTATGAAGTGAAATCCTTGAGAGGGTGTCAAGTCTTGTTTCATGTGATTTTGATGGAATTAATGAGATATTGTGCTTAAATTCTAACAATTTGTCCTATGAGTGCTTATTCTCTAGATTGTTAGTTTACCCTAAAACTTTAACGTGAATTAACTTTTGGATATTTATGGATAAAAAGAAAGAAGACGAGAGATTGTTATGAAGATAATTGACATATTGAATTGATGTATACTTGAGGAAATATATGAGTTTGGTGTGGGGGAATTTGATAAGATGTTATTTTGATATATTAATTGGAATTATCTCTTTTGTTTTGAATATATTTTGGTGCTTAAATAGGCAAATAATTTTTGTTTTGTTTTAGGATATGAAAACTGGGGATTGCATTAAATTAGGGAATTATTGATGAAAATAAAAAAAAATTCCAATTTGATGCAATCTCCACTTTTCATTTTCTAAAATAAAAAACAATTAATTTTCCTATTTAAGCACTAAAATATATCCAAAACAAAAGAGATAATTTTAATTAATATATCAAAATAATATCTTATCAATATTGACCTTTGTACATAGCTCAGTGATGCAAAAAGGATTTTCGATAGGCTCCTCATGCAATTTATATGTTTTCTTGAAAATTTTATATCATCTTCCATGATGGTGTTTTTTAAGAAGAAAAAAACTTATTATTAGGTATAGATAGAACCATATTCCTCTTAATAAACTGACAACCATCAGTCAGTTTCAAAATTCTCCATTATAATGGGTCAAACCCTTGAGGACCCATTCATTAAATTATTAAATCCCTTAACTTTCTTTTAAAACATGAGTCACTTAAAGGATTAATTTCTAACATTCTCCCATATGAATTATGTAACTTTCTATAGTCTATTGCATTAATAATTCAAGCAATCATAATGCGTAATAATAGTCATAATTCACATACACTAATATCATCAATAATCATATTCAAATATAAGATTAATAAGGGTTATGGTGGTTATACATTACTAGTTTAACATACTCCCTACCATGTACTACTACAATGGCCCTTCTATTTAATTATGATTATAAATGGGAAGTACATAATAGGATTTATCATTCAATTCTATTTTTCAATATCATACATCACAATCAAATATATAAAGAAGAAAACAGATGTTGGAGTTATGTAAATATAGTGCCTTGGAAAGTAAGTGTATTTACATATAACTTGATCTTCTTCCAGTTACATTTTTGTAATGAAAATATTTATTATTAATAAAACAAAAAAGTTTAGTTTTATTTGTATGAGCATAATATAACTAGTTATAAGGTACAAAGATTCTTTTTTATGTAATATACATATACATGAGTATGTATAGGAAACATGTATATTATTAGAGTCAAAATTAATTAATTCATTGTTGAATAATCAAATTGGTCGTTTGATTATGATTTAGACAATAGTGTTGAGATTTATCTCCTTGTAAGTAAAAGAGTTTACTTCAAGGGAATAACGAGTTTCATATCATGATATTAGTTAACTATCAATAATGGAACTATTAAATGAATATGAAATCATGTATGTTTTTAAAGAATAAAGTGGGTCGTTTCTTTAAGCTTAAAACATATACTTTAGCATTCGTGTATTATGGCCCATAATCTTGACGAGTGGTGAACTCATATGTATTTCATTATAATTTTTGATATGATTGGAATAGATTTTTACAGAGTATCAATCCAGTGTCTGCATGTTGGAATTATTAATTGAAACATGTATCAGGCAACATTCACTCAAATAAAGAGTTTATAGTGATATCATCACTTCTAAATGTTTTACAAAAATTGGTGATTAAACTGGCGCCAGTGGTTTGATGGGCTAGCTACCCATCAAGTCAACACCAAGATGAGATCTTGTGTGTTAATCACCATATAGAGTGAAGCAGGAGATCTAGAAGGAAAACTAGCAAAAGGGTAAAACGGTAATTTTTACCCTTTTATTTTGCGGACGGCTATAATATGACTCATAATAGAGTTTACAATTGGACATATTTTTTGAAACATGTGTTCTCATAGTATTTAGTAATTCAAGAGTTCAGTTAATTGTCTTTAGTGGAATGACATTTAGTTAATAAGATGGAATTAATTCTAATGAGATTAAATTAATTCTGGGCTTATTAGAGCTTGAATTATATAATTCAATTAGATTTCTCACATAGCTTCTAGAAAAGGTTATCAAGCAAAGTAAAAAATATAAATAGAGGTTACTAGAAAGAAAATAAAAAAGAAAAGCACCAAATTAGATTCGGAATAATAATATCGGAACAATTTAATTAAGAGTTAATTGAATTAGGTTTTAAGTTTACGATTAAATGTTGTGTTTACTCTAATTAAGTGTTAATTAGAAGCCCAAAATGAATATTTAATATTGGGTTGGATTTTAGTTTGATTTAATTAATTAGATTAATTAAATTAAAACAAAATTTATAAAGACAAAAAAAGGAGGGAAAAAATCAAAACTACATGTGTAGTTTTCGGATTCATGTAGCTCAATTTTATGGCGACACATTTAGCATTCAATTGCTAAATATAAGGTGATTTTTTATCATGCTTCATCATCATTAAATGGCTTAATGGTGTCTTCATTATATCGTTTAATGATCTTATCATTAAATGGTTTAATGGTTGTCATTTAATATTGGCATGTAGAAAAAATTGTGAACCTTTTAGCATTCTTTTGATTAAAGAAGGAACTAATGCATTTGATGTTCTCGCTCCCTTCTTTCATTTGTTAACTGAAAATGAGTGTCTTGCTTTTGGTTTTTTGTCTTTTCATTTAGCCATATTAAAAATGAGAAGGTCTCATTTATTGCTCTCTCTTTCATTTTGATTAAGTGAAAGAAGTGGTAATCACCTTCTCCTTCTTCCTTTTGTTGAAATTGGTAATGAGAAGAGTCTCTAATTTTCTTTCTTTCAACTAAGGAAAACCTCTTTAATATTTCTTCTCCTTTCCCACCAAAGGATCTTTTTAACCAAGTTGTTCAAGGAGAACAAGTGGTAGATCGGATTGGCTGAGGATAATAGTGAGCAAAGGATAGTATAACGGGGAGTTAAAGTTGTAACAAAGGAGTCAGTAATATTTTGATCTTGTTATTATGCTATTTATTGTTCTAATAACGAATCACGTATGGATTGAACATGTTGATTTGGTTATTATACTTCCACTGCGTTTTTTGTTTCGGAAAAAGTTCTTGAAATCTACCATTTGGCCAAATCTAGTATGCTATTGTTTTTCGTTTCAACAATAGAAACTTTAGAAACAATAAATTGATTAATGAGTAAAGAGTGTCAAATATATAATAAAAGCCAATATAATAGTATAGTCTAATAGTCTTAGTTCCATTTGTTTAGTACCATTGGAATACTAAGTAATTTTTAGAGAAGAAAACAATTACAAAATTATTGCAACAAATTTTTAATGGCCTGGCTATACTATTGACAATTCCAAGCGCTAAAGTAAGGTTTCATAGCCATTTAACATGAATCATAGCTTAAAGCATGCCATAAACTTAACCCTTATATTGGATGTAGCAATTATAAACTACTTTACACTCTTTCATGAGATGGCACCTTTAGCTAGTAGATAAACATAGTCAAAAGTAGATTTTCTTATATCTATATAGCAAAGTCTTAATCTGGGTGTCTAATCAACTCAACTCAAGGTGATCAGAATTACGAAAAGTAACTACGCATTCTTTAGTTCCTTGCTAATATCTCGAAACTTTCTTTGCAGCTTTCTAGTGATCCATACCAAGATTACTCTGATATTTCCCTCAGATCCCTACTGTAAAACTTATGTCTGGTCTCATGTAGGTTTAAGCATACATTAGGCTCCCAACTACAGATGCATATGGAATCAATTCCATTTCCTTTCATTCTAAGTCACTTTTCAGACATTGCATAAGGCTAAAATTGTCCTCTTTTTAAATTGGGACTAGTGATGCTAAACACTTGTCCATCTTAAATCTCTCTAATACTTTATTAATATATGCTTTCTAAAACAAACCTAGTAATCATTGTGAGCTATCATTGAATATTTCTATTCCTATCACAAATGTTGCTTCACTTATATCTTTCACTTCAAAATGAGTAGAGAAAATTTTCTTAGTCTTACCTAATAGACCAAGATCATTAGCTATAAGCAAGATATCAAAAACATAGAGAACCAGAAAAGTAAACTTACTCTTATTGACCTTTAGATATATACATCGATTAACGATATTTTCTTTAGATCTAAAGGAAAAAATATTATTATTGAACTTTAAGATACAATTATTGGGAAGATTGTTTAATTTTGTATATTGACTTTTTTAGTTTACACATCTTGTGTTCCTTTTTAGCCTTTGTGAACCCTATTAGTTGGTCTATATAGACTTTGTCCTCTAAACCCCTATATAGAAAGGTAGTTTTCACATCCATTTGGTGTAACTCTGAATCAAAATGTGCCATTAGAGCCATAATAATTTTGAGTGAATCCTTCTTAAAGAATGATGAGAAACTCTCCTTATAATCAATGTCATCTCTCTGATCAAATCATTTAGCAACTAAATTGGTCTTATAACATTCTAGGTTACCAGGAAAAATCACATCTTAAAGAACCATTTACAATCAATTCTCTTATATCGTTATGAAAATTCCACAAGGCCCCAAACAACATTATGTTCTGTAGATTTGAACTTATCTTTCATGACATCAAACCACTTATAAGAATTTTCACTACTCATGGATTATAAAAAGTTTAGTAGGTCATTCTCAATTACTAAATCATTTTCTAAATTGTGTATATACCATAGAGTCATCATAAATAACTGGTCTTCCTTTTTTTTAGACCTTCTTAATGATAACTTATTGTGGTTGTTATATGTAGGTTCATTCATTTCATGTTCAATTTCATTATAAATAATGGGTTCATTAATTTTTTGTTCTTCATGATCATAAAGTAGTTCAATAATTTATGATACAACAGTTTTAGTATGTGTACAAGCCATATGGACTTGCACAACCTCAGGACTTGCTCTTCTATTTCTTAAATATCCATTATATATGGTGTTTCACTCCCACTAGTTTCTCCATGTTTAACGAATTTGACAACCCTATTTTCCATAGTTCTTATAATATGATTAGGATAATCAAATATATAGTCTCTAGACTTCTCTTGATAAATAATGAAATAGTTGTTGATTTTTTTCCATCCAGTTTCCTTTTTATGTGCATTATAATGCCTAATTTTTTCCTCACAACCCTAAATATGTATGTTCCTTAAACTAGGTTTCCTTCTAGTTTACATTTCAAAGGGAGTCTCAAGAACTGCCATACTAGGAAACCTATTCAATAAATACATGGCATTTTTAGTGCATATGTTCATAAAGAAGTGGGTAAAGATGTGTTACACGTGATATTCCTAACTATATCTAATAAAGTTATATTACGCCTTTCTACCACATCATTTTGTTGTTATGTACTTGGCATTATGTGTCGGGACCCAACCCGGAGACCGAACCCCAACTGTTGGATCCCGTTCTCGGAACCCAACTCTCTTGCTTAAAATTGTAAAACCTGAGCGTGCGTATTACTTTGAAGGGTTATAAATTTTTTTTTTCATTCTTGATCCCTTGAAACCTTAAAGACATCATGAATTCATTCTCATACTCAAAACGCTCCCAAAATTTACTTACCAAAGTTCCGTAGTGTGCCC
>JANTNU010000007.1:21057272-21068097 GCA_024752395.1 Erythroxylum havanense | reverse complement strand
CATGATCTACACTTTGGCTAAAATGTGATTTATTTGGAGTTTAGCATCATTCCAGTCGACTAATTGGAGTTTAAGTCAACTGAAGTTGAGGAATTAATCGAGTTATTCTGTTGTCTGTTGCACATATTACAGTTATAGTCGACTAATAGTCTTTGACTAGTCGACTAATTCATCTATTTTTCAAAACCAGCTGACTAATTATACACGACCAGTTGACTAGTTTTATGCTAGACTACCCCCACTCTTAATTTTATTTTTATTAGTCGACTAACATCGTACCAGTTGATTATAAGTCATCTGGGTCTTCTTTAAAAACTCATTTTTTCCAAATCTCTGAAAACAAATTCTCTTCTACCTTTGAGATTTCTTTATGATGATGTTTCTCCACCATGATGGTTTTTGTATCCAACCAAGACCAACATTTCGTATTGTTTTCATATATTGCTGTTTGACGGTTTGTTCTTCTATATAATGTCATTGCGATAATTTTTCCTCTTCATATTTATGTTTGATATTGATGGCTATATGTGTTTCCTCTCTTTTATCTTCATATTGATTGTTTTGATTATGATAAAAAGGGGGAGTAAAACTGGAAATTGATATTCTTTAGTCACTTGATTAAGGGGGAGTTTGTTAAAATGTAATGTCTTTGATTTAAGACTATCGTGATTTCTATTTACTTTTATAAATTTAATTTTACAAGGTTATTAAATTCAATGATTTATATGATTGAGGGGGACACTTCTGAACAAAATGACAAGGCATAAAAACCTTGATCAATGTTTCTTAGTTTTCATTTCCTAAAAATTTCCAAGTTTTTTGTCATTATCAAAAAGGGGGAGATTGTTGGATTAATGGTGGTTGACAAATTAAATCCCACTTATGTTTTGTTAATAATAAAATGTATAGAATTTGTTAAGAAATTATTTCAGGTGTTTTGGATTGAAATAAATCTAGAAAGCATTATAAATCATTCTTCAACATGATAGAGACATTAAACATGAAGATTATGGGAAGATTTGATTAAATTTATCCGTTGGAGTCAGCACAAGTCGACCAACATATCACAAGTCGACTAATAAATTAAGGATCATCAGATGGGGCTTGAAACAAGTCGACTAATGTATTACAAGTCGACTACAAATCAATTGAATAGAAGCACTGGTCGACTATCATGGCACTAGTTGACTGATCGAAGAGCGAAGTTGAAGCCTGCAGTGAAAAATGCTAATACTAGTCTATAACAGCTTGACTAGTCGACTATCAGGTAGAGCTAAACAAGATGTGTCTGAATCATTCCTAAATAGAAAGGAAGAAATCAAGCAACGTCCATAAGAAATCATGCAACGGCTAGAAGAGGATTTACAACGTCTATATTCTTCTCTAGACTCCAGATAAATAGTGGTCTATCAAGGGATCAAAATATAGAAGTCCAAAAAGCTAAAGAATTCCACTATTGTTCCAAACTTGCTCTATATTGCTCTTAACTTGTTTCAAATTTGTATTGAGCATTGTTCTTTCATCTTTATCTCATTATTATTGTGAGTTGAGTGATTAGCGAAAAGTCACTTGTGAGGTAGGATTTGTGACGGAAAAAAAATCAATTGTAAGGGTAGCTTGAGCCGGAAATCAGGCGGTGTTGTAAAAGTTCACATTGAACTAAAAAGTGTACAGTAAAGTGATTTGCCAAATCCTAATTGGGAGCTTAGGTAGAGGGCGTAGGTCTTACCACCGAACCTCTATAAAAACAGTGTTTGCTCTTCTTCCTTACTCATTTACATTTCAATTTACTAGTTTAAATTATTGTGTTCTAATTCTCTATTATTTATAGCACTTTGCGAAAAAGGTTCAAAGATCTATTCAACCCCCCTTTAGATCGTTTACACTTTATTAAAAGTTAATGAAGATAATGATAAACTAAATGTTGATTAAGTTGACTTAGCCTCTGAGGTTAAAAGGGACATACTTAGGTCAATAAGAAGAGTTAGATATGAATGGGAGCCTAAGAGGGAGCCTAAAGGTTGAGATGGTGTGAATAGGAATCTTGGTAGTTTAAAGATTAAAATATCTTCCTTTAAAGGTATAAAAGACCTTAAAACTTATTTAGGGTAGTAGAAAGCAAAAATTTATTTTTGATTTCCATAATTACTTTAAGAAGAAAAACACATAGATATATATGATATAGTTTATTGGTTATGTCATTATTTGATGTAATCAATTGGTAACCAATGAGAGAATGAATCATGAGTGACGTATATAGAGTTGTAGTAACATGAAAGCTCCTATGAGGATATTTTTTCTTATCCATTGTTATAAAGATTTGTACTAGAAATTATAAAGTCTTTCTTAAGGATAAAAAAGGGTGAAGGATTATCATATTAAGACAAAAGTATCCATAACTTAAGTCAATGTACAGGAGGCAAAGAAGCAACTACAACAAGGTTTCTGTAACACCCATGATAGGGGTTAGAATATTGAGGAATTACAGTGCATTTCAAGTATTCACTAAAATGTGCATATGTATCTTTGATACATACAAAATAAATGTACCTACATGTATTGACATTTTTCTGGGTATGTTTTATAAATGTGATTAAATTATGAAAATTTTATTTGGAGATTATTAGTAATATTTTCAGAATTTTAGGGAAATTTAAGAATTTTTCTTGAAATTTTGGGATATTAGGAAAAATAGGCAAATGGTAGTATAACATGTAACACTTATAAGTGGGTGACAAATGGCTCACATGCAATGGAGCCATGGGTCAATGGATTAAGGAAACATGTAAGCACGTGTTTTGGAAAGGCAAAATCCTATAGCTTTGTTGCTCTTTAATTTTGCTTTGTTCTATATTCTACACCAAAACATGTTCTTCACTGTCAAAGCTAGGATTTGACTAAAGAAGCAAGTAAGTTGTGTTATAGCTTTCTGGATAATTGTAAATGAATTTGATGTTGTTGTAGTACTGGAAATGAGCACATGCATGAGAGGTTTAAGTAGTATAACTTCGGTAATGCCAGGATGTTTTATATAAACTTGGTGTGACTTTGAGAATGTGTAAATTATGTAATTGAGATTATGGGCATGGAAGTTCATTGTGATTTATTTAAATACAGAAAAATGTGGTATTAAATTGTGAGGTTATAGATTCTGCATTGGTTATGGTCTGAAAATAAAGTAGTAAGAATGGAAACACATAGTAGTGAGAGAAAGTGAACGTGTAGTTCAGATTTCTAATGTGTATATTAAATCTTGCTTTTGAGTTATTTTTAAGTAAGGTGAGTTAAAATGGAGTGGATATATAGTGAAAATAAGTTAGAAATGTATTAAATAAAGAGTAAGAGTTGAAGAAGATGGAAGAAAGAAAATGAGAAAATCTGGAAAATGAATCAAAGAAGAAGAAGAAAAACTGGCAGTAAAGAAGAAGAAAAACTGGTGGTGAAGAAGAAGCATGATCACGACTTCGCAAGTTCACCCGAAGTGTCGCGGTTGTGCATGTGCAATATCACGACTTCCTTATCTATCCAAATGAGGCTATTTCTAAACATACTTTGATCTTTTTGTTATAGCTTCTTAACCCAACCTCTAAATGACATGAGACTTGAACCATTGGACTCGTAACACACTAATCTACATATGTAAAATCATTTGGGAGAGATTCAGTGAAAAATATGAGACGAATCTGATTTGGTGTGCATGGCAGTGCGTTGAAGTCTCATGATCGTGATTTATTTTTAAGGGTGTGCATGGGCATCAGTTTTTGTTGCACGCTCGTGACCCTTGCACAGCTGTGAGTTTATGCTGCACAGCATAATTTAGTTAATGGGGGTTAATAAATTTTAGGATGAAAATTGTTGAGGAGTACTAGAATATGATAATTGGTATGGTTTCATTGAATATGCTTTGGTATTTCGGTTATATCTTTGATCTATGGATTTATAAATGAGATGATTTTTAATTTAAAGTAAACTAGACATGGGGATACAGATTTGTTGTAGAGAATTGAATTTTAATTTATTCTAGGACCGTCAATTTCTGGATGGAAGTTGAGTAAAATATACTATTTTAGAATGAGAATAGTCTGAAAATATTTTGAGAATAACTTTCAAAATATTGAACTAAATTGAATGAATTTGGTTTCATTAGAAAGTTAAGACATGGGAGAACAACTTTCTAGAAGGAAGTGTTATCAAATTACCTCACCTTTTTGATGAGAATAATTAAGCAAAGTGGACCCAAAAGTTATTTGTGAGATAAATCTAGATTGAGAAATTGAGTATGGTTTCACATGATTGATAATGTGAAAAGATTAAGGATAAGAAACCCAGAATTTGTCATGAACATGCATCATACATATTTAGTATACAAGAATATGCATTAATGAATTCTTAATCATGTACAATAATGATATGTGTTTGTTCTAAATGTTATAGAGAAACGCATAGAACAACCACATCCAGATATTGCTGGGACTTCGAGGCAATAAGCAATAAGGGAGCTTTAGTAAGTAATTTAGATGGTCTCTTCTGTAAGTAATTTAGATGAACTCATTTGTAAGTAAATGTTTGTAAGTGATCTTTGAGTATCTGTAAGTAATTATTAAGAAATTTTTGATGGCTTTGCTTTGGTTGTTTTGTTTGCTATTGATTTAGACCATTGAATGATTTACAAAACTATAAGAATGTGATATGCTTGAATACATGATGTGAAAACATTGATTTATATATGAATTTAATTTTAGATATTTTGTTTTAAATCTGTTAAGTCTTAGTTACGGGTAAATAGGAATGCTTAAAAGGGTCTACAACTACTTCTAGACACTTTGGTGTTAAGACTTCGGTCTCTTCTAGATAGTTCGTTGTTAAGACTTCAGTCTCTTATTTGTAGTGATGTCAGTCATGGTATCTTCTATATAAGTCCCATTACCCACTTCTGTTCATGGATTAACAGTCTAACTCGTTTTGTATTTGATCTATGATAAGTTTTGATAAGAAATAAATAATAATTTAATATGATGGGTTAACACCCTATTTTAAAAATCAGTTATGTATTCTATATATTCTAATCTGCTATTGAAGTGGTTGACTTTAGCATGCAAAGTGTTTTTATTAATAAATCATACTCTATTCCTAAAATTGCTTATGATTGAGATGCTTATGTTATCATATGATTTTGTATCTGTTGTGGTTAAACATTTAGTTATTACTCACTAAGCTATATGCTAAGCATGGTGGATTTGCCTCGTGTAGGTTCTAAGAGAAGATTATAAAAACTATGACAAGTCAACTGCTAAAGAAAATAGAGTTTGAGTCTTGTTTGTCAAAATGTATTTTTGAGTTTTGATTTTTAACTTGTATTTGAATTTGTATGAAGGTTTGTAATAACCATAATACAAGTTAGTTTCTGAGCTAATGATTTGTAATGTATGTTTGCTTTTGTTCTTGAAAATTCATGTAATGAATGTTTAGTATGTTTTGAAATGCTTCCGAATCAGTCTGTTGTTTGATTCTATTTTTGAGTATGATGTGGCACTCTCGTATCCTCCCAGGAGGTATTGGGGCATCACAATTTCTAAGTGGTTTAAATAGATAAAGCTAATGTTGTAGAGCTATAAAACTATATTGAATTGGAACTGATGGTACATATGGTTAAGATGGTGGAGAGGAAACTAAAATGTAAATAAGTATCAAATTAACAAAAATAGTCATATTAATTCTTATGACCCTAATTTACAAAACGATGATAGGAGTTCTTTTAAAGCAAAAGTTAGGCTAACTAAATCTAAGAAGGATGCCTACAATAAGGTAAGAAATAAAATATATTCTAAACCATTTCAAAATATACATATTAAATATTTTCTTTTTCAGGACATGGCTTATTAAATCTTAATATCTAACTAAATTAGTTATGATCATGAAGGATGATAAGGATGTGGATAGTGAGAGTCATCTATATGAAAATGGATCAATTCCAACTCTTGGATGTTTTTACTAATGATGGTGTTAAGTATGTCATTGAAGCTGAGGTGTTTACTACTACGAGAGCCTTAAGTATTTAATCAAGCAAGATGAGTTAAAGTATCAAAGGAAGAATATATTCCATCGTAGATGTTACATTCATAATAAGGTATATAGTATTATTATTAATGGAGGAAATTATATTGATATACCTAACCCTAATCTTATAGAGAAGTTGAGTTTGTCTACTATAAAGGACCCTAAAACCATATAACATGACAAGGTTTGTAGTATAACCACTAATAAAGGAAGGTGAGCTAATATAGCTAGAACTATTATTATAAAAAGTAGAGTTTGTCTACTATAAAGCCCCTAAAATCATATAAACTTTAATACCTTAATGAATGTAAAGAGATTAATATGAACAAATAAGTTATGATTTTTTATATTAGGAGATATCAAGATAAGGTATGATGTGATGTAATACCTATGCAAGCTGGACACATTCTATTAGGAAGGTCATTGTAATATGGTATAAGATTTATACATGATTTCTTAAGAACAGATGTATCTTTGTAAAGGATGAGCCAATTATCTTATACCTTTAATACATAAATAGGTCTATAAGGAGTAAATGAAATTATAAAAAGAGAATGAAGAGAATATTGAGAGAGAGAGAAAGAGTGAGAGTGAGAGTGAGAGCTCAAAAGAAAAAATATTTAGTGGTGAGAAAAACAAAGAAGCAAGTGAATTATTATGCAAAAAAAGTGATATTGAGAGTATTTTTTACACTAACTAAAATATTATTGTACTTTTATACAAAAAGTGATGAACTTAATATATCACTTCCTAGTTTGATTTTTTATTTGTTGTTTGAGTTTGAGGATGTCTTCAAAGATGATGTTCCTATTGGGTGGCTATTTTTTATTTGCTGCATAAGTAGGTTGTGTTCAATGATAACGTTCCTATATACCACCTAATAGAGGGATTGAACATCAAAATGGTTTTGTACTAAGGGTTATATATCTTACAAACCCAATGATAGGAGCAATCTTAAGGAGAAAAATGTGTTCTAAAGGCAAGTAAAGGAGCTGATGGCTAAATGATTCTTCAAAAAAAATATGAGGTCTAATGCAGTTTTAGTGCTTATAGTGCTTAAGAACCATGGTACTTAGTGGATGTGTGTTGATTATAAGGCTATAAACAATATAATGGTGAAGTATATATTGGAATTTTATAGCTTAAGTGCTATAAAATTCCAATTGATGCACCAAAATATATTTGAAAATGATTGGGTTTCATGTAAGGAGCAAACCTTCAGCTCAAGAGAGCTCAGTGAAGCTCTTGTAAGCTATAAGTGGCTTAACATGACTTTCCCTTAGCTCAAGTGTCTAAATCTAGCTTAAGGTGAGCTCGTGAGAGCTTATTAAAAGTAGGTAATAACTAAAAAGCTAGGGATAAGCTCAATTGGCAATTGCGATTACCCCAGCTCATTTTTGGTCCTTAGGAATTGAAGCTAGCTATAAATATGTTCACACTAGTTAAGCTAGAAGAGCTAATTAAGGAGCATGAGTTGGAGTTGAAACCTAAAAGCTTAATGGGTGAAATTGGTGGTGCTAGATGAAGAAATATAGTGTGCTTATGTGCACGTCATAATACATCTTCCTATGCATGCACTTAAAGTGCAATTTCATTGTCTCAACATGGATACATGAATTTGGAGAAGAAAGCATGAATTCAGAGAAGAGGTTTAATTCGACCAATGGGGAAGATTCATCACGTATCTTGTATTAGAATGAACATACGTGACACCCTTTCACCAAGGTACGTGTACTTTGGATGAAAGGATGTGTTTTTTCGGCCAATGGTTGTAACCATTTGGTCAAAAATGGGTTCACGTATAAGAATGAATGGTCATAAGTGTGCCATCATGACTTTAAGTGAAGATACATGACTCTTTGCCAAAGGATGTGTCCCTTGGCCAAAAGTCATAATGTTTCGTCAAGAGACATAACTCTTGGCAGAGTCATGATGTTTCACGAAGAGATAAAAATCTTGGAAGAGTCATGACTCTTCAAAGGCACCTTTTGGTGGCCTATAAAAGGGAATTTCATAGTTCCTTTGAGTGAGCTTTTTTCTTTGACTAAATATTACACTCTTTTGCCCTTTTTTGAGGTGAAAACACTCCCCTCTTTCAAGTATTCATGCATTGAAGCACTCTCCCATATAATAGTTGTTAAGCTTATTAAGAGAATTGTGGGTAATTGTTATTTTTAGAAGTTAGCAACTTTTCTGACCTTAATGCGTTATGATAAGATTGGTCTACTCCATCCATTCCAACCACGACGAGTTAAAGAAGAAGGAGAAGCTACAGTGGATCTCTACAAGGGAGGCAAATCATCAAGCATACAAGGAGTTATTTCGTTGCGTTTCAATTTAGTATATCATCTTACCCTTCTTAGTGACATGCATAGGATCTTGTATGTTTATGAAATCATGAGATTTCTTGTTTGAGTTATGATCTAAAATCAACAAATGGTATCATAGCTTTAGGTTGGAAGCATGATTTGAAATGATTTTATAATCATAAAATTGACATACTAATATGTTGGTATATATTTTTTACTGCAATCATGATAATGGCATGTGAACTTATTTCTTGCTATATGTTTTATGTGTGATAGTTGTGATGCTAAATTGAAGGCCTTACTGAGAGCATATTTTATGAAACAATGAAAACATGTTGAAATATTTCTAATTGAATGCTGTATGCATTTCTTTTGCTATATTTTAACATGAAATAGTTGTTTCTCATGAATATTGCTTGTTTAAGTTTTGTTGTGGTATAAACGCACTTACATGTGATAATTGCTTCAATGTAGGTGGCATGTAAGAATACTATTGTTGAATTAAATAAAGAAAGAATACTATTGCTGAATTAAATAAAGACCTTAAGCTTGATGGAGATAATTACACCATTTGGCAACAAAAGGTTCAATTCATCTTAACTGAGCAAGATACAGTTGATGTGCTCTTCCATACGGTCGAGCCACCAGTAGTGGGTGGAAACTCTAATGCCTATGAGGCATATGAGAAGAAAAATTATGTGGCCCATATTACTCTCTTGATTACCCTGATGGATGAATTTATGGTGGATTTCTCTACGCTTGAGTCGGACAAAGCCATATGGGATTCAACCAAGACTAAGTATGGAGATGTTTCTTTGAAGAAATAAAGACCTATAACTCTCAAGTTTGAGAATTATAATAAGAGGGCTGATCACACCATAAGTGCCCACTTATGTGAGATGTCATGCATGATTCCCTAACTCAAATCTACTGGTCATGTGCTCACTGATGAGCAATAAGTTCAAGCAATAATTCGTTCCTTGCCTGATGAGGAGTGGCAATTGATGAAGTTCAATTTAGGTCATAACTCTTAAATTAAGTCATTTGATGACATTGTAAGGCACCTTTTGCTAGGGGCAGAGGTGATGGACTTTAAGAACCATTCACGGGCATATTTTATGGGAACTTCCTTTCCCCACAAGAACAAGTTCAAAGGAAAGAAGAAAAGGAAGGATGGTCAAGAAAATAGGAATGATGTCCCCTTGAAAAAGTTCAAGAAGAAATGATACAATGCCAAGTTGAAGTGCTTCAATTATGGCAACAAGGGACACTTTGCAAATGAGTGCAAAGCACCTCCTAAGGTACATGATCCCTTTTCTACTTCATTCATGCATATTATGTCATGCACGTACTTAACTGAATCTGATTCTTTGTGGATTATAGATTCAGAAGCAACGGACCACATAGCTAAAGAAAAATCTTAGTTTTTGGCCTTTAGGAAGTTGTCGAAGGGAGCAAAGCATGTTTCTTTGGGGACTAACGCAAGCCTTGAAGTAGAAGGGATAGGAACTTGTAGAGTTCCCTCTAAACAATGGACATTTGTTAAGAGTTGATGTTCTATATGTACCTAAGATTTGTAGAAACTTGATTTATGTATGTTCCTTGTTAAAGTTCAGATATTACTTGAATTTATTTAATAAATCTATGTATATTATTAAAGATAATGCATTCATGTGTCCTTGTTTAGTAAACAATGAGATGTTTAAAATAAACTCGAGGTTTGCGACTTCTAGTTGCTATGTAACTAAGGTTACTATTGAGATTGCTTAGTATGAGTGTTTGGGATATATTAGACAAGAAAGTATAACTAAGTTGGCCATACGTGGCTTACTTGGATCATTGTCCAAGATCTCTATACCAAGTTGCCAATCATGTCGTGTTGGCAAGGCCACAAGAAAAGCTTTTAGCAAGGCAACAAGAAGTCAAGAAGTATTTTCAAAGCATCTCAATGCCTCACACATGTGCTTTAGGTATTTCATCCCATTGACTGACGATTGTACTCAATTAACCCATGCGTTCTTACTAAAGCACAAGCGTGAGGCATTGAGTTGCTTTTAAAATGTTGGGCCCGGGCTCGGGCCCGGGTCCCGGATCCCCGATTCCCGAGGCTGCCCCTCGGGTCGCTCCTGCGTCGAGCTCCCAAACCACGGACCCGATCCCAATATTTATCCACAAAAACGATCATTCGATACACACATACATTTCCATATACACATGTATTTCCATAACATGCACAACCATGAATTAAAGACCCTATAACCATAGGGATTTCATACTATTGCAAATTAAAGGAAATTCAGCAAGTAGTCTCAATTGTAGCAGAATACAAAATACAAGATAAAATCCAAACATACATGCATTATGCTCCATGATAGTATACTTGGAGGGCCAATCAAAATACTAACGTAATACAAAAGTTCCTAAGTGACTTGGAGTTTCCGATGCCGCGCAAGGTCAAC
>JANTNU010000007.1:20687113-20712454 GCA_024752395.1 Erythroxylum havanense | reverse complement strand
CTTGAGCGTCGGAGGGGCAAATCGGGACCTCACCCCCGACGTGCCTTACCTTGTTTTGCAGGTATCTTCTTCTTGGAGTTTACTACGGAAGGTTGCCAACCAATGGAACCAAACGGCAACGCACCGTTCAACCAAACTCAGGCAGAACCAGAAATGATTTATACATATAAATATTATTAAAAGTATATTAAACAATATATCAAATACAATAAATTAGTTATTATATAAATTTAAACCATATGAAATATAAATGAAAATATATTTAACCAAACGTTTATATAAATTATACTATAAATAAAATTAATATTAAAAAATATATATAAAAAGTCAAATAATAAATTTGTAAGATAAACATAAAAATAAGTTTGGAGGTATTGTAAAAATTATGTGTAAAATATAAGGATAAAAAAACTAAAAAATAAGCTCAAGTTTATTAATTGCTTTGAAAAATTAATTTAAAAAATAATTTTTTTTAAAACTTCAAATTTAAGATTTTTAAAAAATTATACTTTAATTATCCAAAAAAAATCATATCTTTTAAAAAGGTCTTTCTTTATTTTATAAACAAACCTCCATCTTAAGCCACTTTTATAAATTACTTAATTAACTTCGCAAGACCCATCGAAATAAGCTAAAATATTGCAAGAAGGACCAAACCAAGTAGAAGAGAAATAAAACCAGAAACTAGAACTGAACTTCGTAGTCGGCGAAGTAGCACAGTGAAATTACTCGAAAGAAAAAAAAATTGAAAACGAAATTTAATTTTATATCAAATCGGTCCTCGCCTCGGCTCGATAGTGGTGTTTATTCGATATGATCTGAGGTAAATTTATTTATTTTTTTCTTTTAAATTTAGAGGATTTTTACTAAATTTGACAGCCTTAGACTTGTTCTTTCTTCATCTGTTATTTTGCTGATCCTCTGCTTTAAGCTCGTCGTTATTGTTTTTTATTTTGTTGAATTTGCGAAACTGGGATCTGCATGTCCAAACTATGGGTAGTTACTACCTGAATATAAGTAAATGGTAAAGAATAGTAACATGAAAAAAGCTTTAACCTTTCCTCTTTTTGCTTTCATTATATCGTTAATGCGGGTCCAAAAATATATTCAAAGTGGATGTGTGGGCTTTTCTTTCTTTTGAAGACAAATTTTCTGTTAAATTTCAAGCTCGGTGAATGTCCTGGACCATTTAGTGTTTCAAATCCCAGGATTTGGTTATTTCACGTGATGGAAGGGAACTTTTACAGGCGAATAGAAAGGAAAAATTGGGGTTTGAAATGGGTAACAAAAATTTTTGGCTTAGGAAATCTGATGTGGGAGCCGACTGAAAAGATTATAGCTGTTTGCAGCTTTCAATTTGGGGCTTGTTTTCATATGTTTAAAGATATGGAGGGAAACAAAACCCTTACCTGGTTTGGTGCTTTAATTTTCCATTAGTTTTCTGTAAGAATGATTGACGTAACTGCTTTCTACTTTTTCACCTAGTTGATGTGATTAGTTAAAAACTGGTTATACGCGTTCAGTTAACTGGTTTATCAGTTCTAGTTCTTTGGCTTACTTGAACAGAATTTTAATTGTACTTGTTTAAATTGTAAACTGTATAATATATGATTCTGTTGATTGGTTTTGGGCTTCTTCCACAGACACATGCATCATGTCACATTGACATTTCACTGTCCACAAATGTCAGTTAACATAATGAGGTTGCATTACCTCCTCTCATTGACTCGATTATGGTCATTGATTCATCACAACTTTTGGAGTCATACATAATAGAACCATCATACATTGGCATGGATCTTGCTTTTCAATCTGTATTTGCCACATCAATTTTCAACCAATCTACTGTAACCTAGCAGGAGAGGAAAAGATGGAAAGCATAGGTTATGAAAAGGGAGATAAAATTTATGCCAAGAACAGATATTCAAGCAGTCTCTCTTGGGGGGTAAAATGACCAGTCTTTGTTTGAGTTGGTAAAGGTATCAATGGAAATTTACAAGAAAACTAGAGGAGAGAGAGGGTAGGGAGTTAAAACCAAGAAAACTTCCATAAGAAGGAAAAAAGTATGGACAAAATAGATGCTGGCTAATTTTTAGTTGTTCGATGTAATGAGCTAACGGATGGAGAGGTATAAAAATGTTGTACTCTTAACAATTTGTGTATGCACCAACGAGGTACAAACTGGTAAATTTGTGTTTCACTTCCAACCCAAACCCTTCCCTTTTTTCCTAATTCAGTGCCATTAGCACATGATGAATTTTACATGATCTAGTTGCAAAAAAACTTTGGATTTCATTTTTTGTTCATAGATGAATCCATTTTACTTTACATGTATATGCATGTAGTTTGTTATCTTCTTGTTTATATGTATGGTCTTAATGTGACATGTGATTTTAGCAGAAATATATGCGCAAAGTTTGATGACAACATGGTTTCAGAAACAATTCAAATAAATATATCCTCTAATGGTGAGGTTGAGAAGAGTCTTCAAAAACGTAGTCATGCCTTTCCACATAATGGCACAAATCATCATTCAAAGTTAGGTTCCAAGGAAACTGTTGCTAATCCTATTGGCGATGGAACTTCAACTGGAGAAGATATTCATGCAATTTGTACAGGAGATAGAGATGACAACTTTGATAAGGAGGCATTGCCTAATGTTGTATCCGTAAGGCTGTTCCTTTTTAAATATTAGCTGTATGTTGGACTGTAAATATTAAAGTTTTTAGCATTTCTTTCTTATGTGACTTACTAGCAGAAGAAAGCAAGACTGAAAGACCTGAGTTTTCAAGATTTGTACAACAAAGACATTTTTGATGACGATGAAGATGAAGATGATAGTGACTGGGAACCATTACAAAAGCATGTGGAGATTATTAAGTGGTTTTGCACTAACTGCACTATGATTAATCTTGGTGACGCTGTTCACTGTGATGTATGATCAAATTCTTTATTGCCTTTTATTTGATCTCAGTTTCAAAATGGTTGATTTTTTAGGTTGAAACTTCTTGTTATGAATAACATTTGCAACAATGGGTTTTGTGTGGGACAATGTACCAGTAGATAATATGGTGATATGTCTTTACGCAGGTATGTGGGGAACACATGGAATCTGGTATACTGAGGCATGGGTATTTTGCATCTCCTTTGTCACAAGATGCAGATCTTACTGAGGGTGAGTATGGGGGATGTATCGAGACATTAAAGAGGTTTTCTTTTTTATTTTGGGAAATTCATTAAGTGGTTTCTTGAGATATCTCCATCCCCTATGTGTATAGAAATTTATTTTTTCAGGGATGCTTAATGATTGTAGTCTTTGTTTGGCATTGTGATTGCATTTGCTAAACCTACAATCCCAAATAGACACAACTGCACAAGTGTTTGGTAAAAGGAAAAAAGCTGCATTTCCATATGAAGGTTTTGAAGATCCAGCTATTTTAGTGCTGATGAAACCTGCATTTGAAATTTTATTTTATGATAAAATTTTCAACATAAAAAGATAAAAATAACTAAAATTTGAATATAGTCTTATTAAAATTTATTAATATAAGCAATCTATTATTAGACACTAAACACACTATAAACAATAGGTTTGTACACTGTACCTTTGTAAATCCAACTGCAATTCCAAACAGACTATGACCACTTTTGACTTATCATTTTTAGAAATATGAATATCTTGAACTTATAAACTAGTACTAGATTAGTAGGCACTAGAAAAAGTCTGCAGTAGAAAAAGATCTTGTTGTCTTCTTTTCCTTTTTGGCCAATAATCAAATGATAATGAAATGTATGAGTACATCCAGAAAAATAAGAGAAATGTCAAAATCATATGATGAGGCTTGTACAGATATAATTTTAGGAAGTATACTAAATGGCTAAGGGTTTGCTTTAGAAAAAATCAACCATTGATGTTTCTTTATGGTATAGCTTCTTTATCCAAACGACAAATTTCTTGGTGTGATAAACATAAAAGTATTTGTCTTGGTGTGATAAACATAAAAGTTTTGAGTACGACACATTTGTCTCATTAAACTTTCTTAATTTATAGGTTAGAAAAATCAACTTATTGCATATATTTGTCTGTTTAGTTTTTTATTATATAAAACAAATTAACAACCTTGATTTTGTTTAGAAAATGATGGACAATCTAAATTGTTTGGAAAGCATTAGACATCATTTTGGTGGCTTTGTGCGAGACAACAAACTTGGTTTTTGTTGTACTATCATATTTGGAGAGCCGGAACAAGATTGTACGTAGAAATTCAATTTATGATTTAATTAACTACTTTTTTAACTGGTGGCACAATTTTGGAAAAGTCCCAAAATGTTATCAGTGTATCTTGTGCAGCTGAGTTGGCCAAGTCTCTATTTCACTTGTATGTTTTCATTGACTAATTAGCTACTTCTTAGACATGCCTTAGTACTATGTCTTGGATGTGAAAGAAAATATTTTGTTTTGGTACTATCCTATTTTCTGAGTATACTTTCTTATATGGATAGTAATAAATCTTTGATTACTTGTGAATGACATGAACTAGTTTAGTATCTGTAATGCCATATACTTCTTTGCGTGAACTTATACACTGAAGCTAACCTTTGATCAGACTCATCTTTTTATTAAGGAAGTTTGACTATACATGTACTTTTTCTCTCATGTTTGTAGACATCTGCCTGCAACATTCAGCTACAATGGGTTCCACGGCCATTGGTTTTGATGAAAGGATGTTGCTACACTCAGAAGTATGTATCTTTTATTCAAATCTTTATCTGTCAATCTTTCTGCAATGAAGTTTAGAAGGTGATGCTTTTGGGCCCATTGATAATTTTATCCATCCATTTTGTGGCTTATCTATTTATGTTGCTTTTCGGCTTTGGATATTCATTTTTTTTCCTTTTCAATAAGATTGTTAATGATTTTTCCTTTTGGATTGTGTTGGTAGTTTGCAAGTGATATATGATGAAAGATGAAGATAATTTGTATTACATGATTTTGTGCACATAGGAACAAGGGTTTATATACAAAATTCCTAGGACTATTTAGGAAGTAATCTAGCTATTAATTATAACAATATCAATGCTAATAATCTCTTATCAATGCTCACCCTCAAGCTGGTGCATAGATATCACACATGCCTAACTTGCAAACGAGGTTATGAAATTGTTTGTTGTAGAGTCCTTTAGTGAAGACATCTTCCAGTTGTTCATTTGACCTTGCATGGAATAATTGCAGAGAGCCATTGACAAGTTTTTCCTTCACAAAGTGTCGGTCAATTCCTATGTGTTTTGGTCTATCATGCTGAACATGATTGTGAACTATACTAATAGCAGCTTTGTTATCACAGTAGAGAGATGAACTTCCTTCATCCGTTAGTTGTAATCCATTCATCGACGTCTTTACCCACAATAGTTCGCACACACTTTGAGCCATAGCTCTATATTCGGCTTCCGCACTAGATATAGCAACTACATTCTATTTCTTGTTTCCCAGGTGACTAGATTTCTTCCTATGAGCGTACAATAACTAGTGGTTGACCTCTTATCATCTGGAGATCCAGCCCAATCAACATCTATAAATGCTTCTATCTTAAGATGACCATTGTTAGTGAACATAAAGCCTTTTCTTAGAGCAGACTTTAGATAGCGCAAAATGCGGAATATAGCTTGTAAGTGTGGTTCTTGTGGATCATGCATGTTGTTGAATGTGTTGAATGTTGAAAAATAATCTATATTCCAATGCTTTGTGTACATAGGAATGAGGTTTATATAGAAAATTCCTAGGATTATTTAGGAAGTAATCTAGCTATTAACTATAGATAATCTCTCAATTGTAGGAGAGATTATATGAGTAATTATAACAATATCAATAAAAGATCAATGATAACAATCCTTGGTCAACACTCCCCCTCAAGTTGGTGCATAGATATTGCACATGCCCAACTTGGAAACGAGGTTATGAAACTGTTTGTTGTAGAGTCCTTTGGTGAAGACATCTGCCAACTGTTCATTTGACCCCACATCGAATAATTGCAGAGAGTCATTCACAAGTTTCTCCTTCACGAACTGTCGGTCAATTTTTATTTGTTTTGTTTGATCATGCTGAATAGGATTGTGAGCTATACTAATGGCAGCTTTGTTATCACAGTAGAGAGATGAACTTCCTTCATCTGTCAGTTGTAATTCATTCATCAGCTTCCTTACCCACAATAGTTCGCACACACCTTGAGCCACAGCTCTATATTCGGCTTCTACACTGGATCTAGCAACTACATTCTGTTTTTTGCTTCTCCAAGTGACTAGATTTTCTCCTATGATCGTACAATAACCAGTGGTTGACCTCCTATCATCTGGAGATCCAACCCAATCATCATCTGTAAATGCTTCTATCTTAAGGTGACCATTGTTAGTGAACATAAGGCCTTTTCCTAAAGCAGACTTTAGATAGTGCAAAATGCGAAACACAGCTTGTAAGTGTGGTCCTTGTGGATCATGCATGCATTGACTTACCAGACTAACTGCAAACGCTATGTCTGGCCTAGTGTGAGAAAGATAGATGACTCTCCCAACTAACCTCTGATATCTTCTCATGTCCACTGATCTACCCGTTCTTGCTTGCAGTTTGTGATTGCTTTCAATAGGAGATTCAGTTGGTTTACAACCCATCATACCGGTGTCTGCTAATAAGCACATATTTTCTTTGGGAGATAAAGATTCCTCTTCTTGATCTAGTGATTTCAACTCCCAAGAAATATTGCAATTTTCCTAGGTCCTTAATTTTAAATTCTTGAGCAAGTAGTTTCTTCAGCCTAGCCATCTCTTTTGTATCACTTCTAGTTACAATAATGTTATCAACATAGACAATAAGAAGCGTGATCTTACCTTGGGAGTGCTTGATAAATAGGGTATGATCTGCATTACTCT
This sequence comes from Erythroxylum havanense, assembly GCA_024752395.1. Classification (NCBI taxonomy): domain Eukaryota; kingdom Viridiplantae; phylum Streptophyta; class Magnoliopsida; order Malpighiales; family Erythroxylaceae; genus Erythroxylum; species Erythroxylum havanense. The sequence goes on along the minus strand of JANTNU010000007.1, from coordinate 20,705,533 downwards.
GTTGATAACCAAAGGTGATCATAGCCTGATTGAACTTTTCAAACCATGCTCGTGGTGATTGTTTCAGCCCATACAAGGTTTTTTTTAGCCTACAAAGATTCCCTTGTGTCTGCTCATCTTCAAACCTTGGAGGAATCTCCATATACACCTCCTCCTCCAGATCCCCATGAAGAATTGCATTTTTAACATCGAATTGCTGTAAGTCCCAATCCAAGTTAGCTGCACACGAGAGTAAGATTCGATTGTATTCATCTTAGCGACCAGAGCAAAGGTTTCTTGATAGTCCACTCCATATGTTTGAGTAAAGCCTTTAGCCACCAATCTCGCCTTGTACCTCTCAATGGACCCATCTGGCTTATGCTTCACTGTGAATACCCATTTGCAACCAACCATCCGTGTTCCTTCTGGAGCACTGACAAGTTCCCAAGTCTCATTTTTTGCCAAGGCCTTCATTTCTTCGATCATAGCTTCTTTCCATTGGACAATTTTCATTGCTTCTCTCCAATCATGTGGAATAGACACAGAAGAAACAGACAAAACAAAGGCTCTATAGGTAGGATATAATGAGTCATATGTAACAAAGTTAGAAAATGGGTGTTTGGTGCAACTTCTAACACCTTTTCGAAGAGCAATTGACTTATTTAAATCATCAGATAAATCATATTTTAGCTCACCGGTGTTTTCGAGGGAAGAGGACGGCATTGGCACAGATTGCATGATGGCTTTTTCTGTCTTATCTTGCCTTGAGTATGTCTTTAAGTCTGGTCTATCTAAGCGCCAACTTTGATCCTTTTGAACAAATCTAGCTATCTCCTCCTGAATTGCTCTTTCTCCTTGGATCACATTATCTCTAGGGTCAAGCAACACTTATTCTTCAATCTCATTCTCCCCTTGAAGAAGGGTTGCGGATGTGGTGAAATAGAACTCATACTCCAGAAAAGTGACATCCATACTTACAATGTATTTCTTAGATTGGGGGTGATAACACTTGTATTACTTTTGTGTGGGAGAGTATCAAACAAAAACACATTTCAAAGCTCTTGGCTCCAACTTGCCAACATTCCGAGCATGAACAAAGCAAACACACCTAAAGACTCTCGGAGGTACAGTGTAAGAGTTTGTACCTTGTAATATTTCAACAGGCCTTTTAAAATCTAAAGTTTGAAGTAGCGTTCTGTTGATAAGATGGGCGGCTGAAAGGACTGTATCACCCTAATATCCCTTTGGAAGATTCATTGTGAACATGAGTGATCGTGCAACTTCTAGAATGTGTTTGTTCTTCATTTCCACAACTTCGTTCTGTTCACTAGTAGAGGCACAACTAGTTTGATGTACTATTCCATTAAAATCTAGATAAGCACGAAATTTGCCATCCATATACTCCATTCCATTATCTGACCGTAAGATCTTGACTCTAGCATCATGTTGAGTACAAATCATTTTGTGAAAAGATTGGAAGCATGAAATAACTTCACTCTTGTTTTTTTATCAGATAAATCCATGTCAATCGGGTGTAACAATCAATAAAGGTCACAAACTATCTATGGCTAGAAAGAGAGGGAGTTTGAGTAGGACCCCAAACATTGGAGTGAATAGTCATAAAAGGAACAGAACTCTTATTACTTGATAAATGATAAGAACTTCTAGTGTGTTTAGCAAGTTCATATGCTTCATAAAACAAAGAATTAAAAGTTCTTTTAAACAAGTTTGGATAAAGTTTTGCTAGAACAAAAAACGAGGGATGTCCTAACTGCCTATGCCACTGTGGAATTTCCTTATTAATGACATCATTTCCAAAAGATGCTTGATGTGCAACTGTTAGGCGCTCTTCTTCCAAGACATATAAGCCATTCTGCAGTCTACTAGTTCCAATCCTCTGCCCTGTGTGAAGATCCTGAAGAACACAATAGTCAGGAAAAAATTCCACTTTGCAATTAAAGTCCTTACCACTGAGCCACCTCTTTTTCCATGACTTTGATTAGGCCTTCCATGTAATTTCCAACAGGTTTCTTGGGTATGTCTTGATTTTCCATAGTAATCACAATGTAAGTGATCCTTATTAGATGAGGTATTTGCAGGTTTCGCCTTTTCGGTAGAACTAGTTACTAATCCTGCTTTTTCAACGATAGGTGTATGTAGCATAACATTTCGCCTACTTTTTTCTTGTTGTACTAGAGAATGTGTGAGCTGAACGAAAGGGAAAGGATCTTTTCCAAGTATTGTTCCTTGTATATTATCATACTCAGGGTTAAGACCTTCTAACCGATCTTCTTCTATCATTTTCTGGAATCTAGCAGCATCTTTTGAGCATTCTGCTTGAAAGTCCTAATAATAGTCTAATTCTTGCCACAACCCACATAACTCTGCAAAATATTGTGATACAGTCAAATCTCCTTGCTTCGTGTTGTCCAATTTATTACGAAGATTAAAATTTTGAGCTTTACTACCTATTTGAGAATAGGTCAGAGAAGTAGCTTTCATTATCTTTGCTACTATGTCAAGTAGCAAGTATGTCTGAGCAATCTCCGGTTTCATTGAATTTATGAGCCAAGACATGACTAGAGAATTCTCGGACTCCCACTGATTATAATTAGAATTATTGACGTCGAGTCTCTTACTGTCATTAGTAATGTAACCCTGTAATCCCAAACAGGATCTTGACCAAGCAAGATAATTAGTTATATCAAGTTTTACGGGACTGATTTGAAGTAAAAGATTATCGGAACTTCTCTAGTATTAATCAGGATTTCCAACAAAAAATATGCCTATAGAGTCAATAGAATATGTCCGAAGAAAAGCTTCTGTATGGGCAGAAAAATACCAGGAACAAAAAAAGAACCGAAGGATGGCAAGAGAGCAAGGGTACTGGCAGAAGGTTGGAGGTTGCGTCTAACACCCCCATAGGAGAAGCAAGAGGCTGACAACACCAGTGGAGAAAGAACGACGGCACTGATCGGAGGGTGGCGTGTCGTACTCATGTGCGGCGACGACAGAGAGACTTCAGTGGCACGTGGCGTGCAGTCGATGTCGGGGCTTTCATGGTGACGTTCGCCGGTCACAGCTGAAGCATCTAGGTTGGTGGTGAGACGAAAAACACAGTTGTTTTAGGGCGAGTATACTGAACCAAGTGTTCGATCCTTGTTTGGACGAACAATCAAAAGAAAAAAAGGTTGCCCTAAATCAGATAGAGCTCTGATAGCATGTTGAATGTGTTGAATGTTGAAAAATAATCTATATTCTAATACTTTGTGTACATAGGAACAAGGTTTATATACAAAATTCCTAGGACTATTTAGGAAGTAATCCAGCTATTAACTATAGGAAGTCTGTCAATTGTAGGAGAGATTATAGGAGTAATTATAACAATATCAATACAAGATCGATGATAATATTCCCTGGTCAACACATGTATTGACTTACTAGCCTAATTGCAAACGCTATATCTGGCCTAGTGTGAGAAAGATAGATGAGTCTTCCAACTAACTTTTAATATCTTCTCATGTTTACTAATGTAGTTTGTGGTTACTCTCGATAGGAGATTTGGTTGTTTTACAATCCATCATACCGATTTCTTCTAATAAGTCTAGGACATATTTTCTCTGGGAGATAAAAATTCCTCTTCTTGATCTAGGGACTTCAACTCCCAAGAAATATTGCAATTCTTGAGCTAGTAGTTTCTTCAGCCTAGCCATCTCTTTTGTATCACTTCCAATTATAATAATTTTAACATAGACAATAAGAAGCGTGATCTTACCTTGAAGTGCTTGATAAATAGGGTATGATTTGCATTACTTTGTTGATAACCAAAGAAGATCATAGCCTGATTGAATGATTGTTTCAACTCGTACAAGGCCTTTTTGAACCTACAAATCTTCCCTTGTGTCTTCTCATCTTCAAACCTTGGAGGAATCTCCATGTACGCCTTCTCCTCCAGATCTCCATGAAGAAATGCATTTTCAACTTCGAATTACTGTAAGTCCCAATCCAAGTTAGCTGCACACAAGAGTAAAACTATGATTGTATTCATCTTAGTAACAGGAGCAAAGGTTTCTTGATAGTCTACTCCATATGTTTGAGTAAAGCCTTTAACCACCAATCTCGCCTTGAATCTCTCAATGGATCCATTTGGCTTATACTTCATTGTGAATACCCATTTGCAGCCAACCATCTGTGTTCCTTTTGGAGCAGTGACAAGTTCCCAAGTCTCACTTTTTGCTAGGGCCTTCATTTCTTCAATCATAGCTTCTTTCCATTAGACAATTTTCATTGCTTCTCTCCAATCTTGTGGACACAGAAGAAACAGACAAGACAAAGGCTCTATAGGCAAAAGATAGAGTTGTATGTAACAAAGAAATTGAGTGCTTGGTGCAACTGCTAACAGCTTTTCGAAGAGCAATCGACTTATCTAACTCATTAGATAAATGATATTCTAGCTCACCATTGTTTTCAAGGGAAGAGGATGATATTGGCATAGACTGCATGATGACTTTTTCTGTCTTATCTCACTTTGAGTATGTCTTTAAGTTTGATGTATCTACGAGCTGACTTTGATCCTCTTGACCCAAACTAGTTGTCTCCTCCTGAATTGTTCTTCCTCCTTGGATCGCATTATCTATAGAGTCAAGCAACACTTCGTCTTCAATCTCATTCTCCCCTTGAAAAGTAGTTAGGATGTGGTGAAACTCATATTGCAAAAAAGTAACATCCATACTTACAATGTATTTCTTAGATGAGGGGTGATAACACTTATATTCTTTTTGTGTGGGAGAATATCTAACAAACACACATTTCAAAGCTCTTGGCTCCAACTTGCCAACATTCTGAGCATGAACAAAGCAAACACACCCAAAGACTCTTGGAGGTACAATGTAAGAGTTAGTACCTTGTAATATTTCATCAGGGCTTTTAAAATTTAAAATTCGAAGTGGCATTCTGTTGATAAGATAAGCGAATGAAAGGACTGCATCACGCCAATATCTCTTTGGAAGATTCATTGTGAACATGAGTGATCTCGCAACCTCCCAAATGTGTCTGTTTTTTCTTTTCGCAACTTCGTTCTCTTCACCAGTACAGGCACAACTAGTTTGATGTAAAATTCCGTTAGAATCTAGATAAGCACAAAATTTGTCATCCATATCCTTCATTCCATTATTTGACCGTAAGATCTTAACTCTAGCATCATGTTGAGTACAAATCATTTTGTGAAAAGATTGGAAGCATGAAAAAGCTTCATTATTAGTTTTAATCAGATAAACCCACGTCAATCAGGTGAAACAATCAATAAAAATCACAAACCATCTATGGCCAAAAAGAGAGGGAGTTTGAATAGGTCCCCAAACATCGGAGTGAATGGTCATAAAAGGAGCATAACTCTTATTATTTGATAAATGATAAGAACTTCTACTGTGTTTAGCAAGTTCACATGCTTCAAAAAACTAAGAATTAAAAGAATTTATTTTATACAAGTTTGGATAAAGTTTTGCTAGAACAAAGAAATGAGGGATGTCCTAACCACCTATGCCATTGTAGAATTTCCTTATTAATCATATTATTTCCTAAAGACGCTTGATGTGCAACTGTCAAGCGCCCTTCTTCCAAGACATATAAGCCATCCTGTAGTCTACCAATTCCAATCTTCTACCCTATGTGAAGGTCCTGAAGAACACAATAGTTAGGAAAAAATTCAACTTTGCAATTAAGGTCCTTAGTGATAGAACTAACAGAGAGAAAATTAATAGGAAAACAGAGTATGCGAAGTATTGAGGATAGGGTAATATTGGAAGTACATTTAACAGAACTTGTACCAGATATGGAAATAAAAGACCCATATGTTATTCTAACATTATCCTTGTTTCCATGAGAGTATGTTAAAAACTTCTTTTAAGAGCCTATCATATGTCTGGTAGCTCCAAAGTCTATAATCCAAGGATTATCTTTAGAATTGTAGTACTCATTACCTGATTTGGCAAGGTTTGATGTACCAATTGTGGAAGCAAAGTCTATTTTTGAGAGAAGTTAAGGCCTGAAGTTCCTCATTGGATAATCCCCCAGCTAACGATGTTTCAGACACTTCATTTCCATCAACCAAGTGAGCCTGGCCATTGAGCCGTCTCATTTTCCACGACTCTGATTAGGCCTTCCATGCAATTTCCAACAGGTTTCTCGGGTATGTCTTGATTTTCCACAGTAATCACAGTGTAAGTGATCCTTATTAGATGAGGTATTTGTAGGTTTTAGCTTTTCAGTAGAACTTGCTATTAATCCTGCTTTTTCAATGATAGGTGTATGTTGCATAACATTTCACCTACTTTGTTCTTGCTGTACTAGAGAATGTGCGAGTTGAATGGAAGGGAAAGGATCTTTTCCAAGTATTGTACCTCGTATAAAATCATACTTTGGGTTAAAGACCTACTAAAAGAATCAAATAGCCGATCTTCTTCTATCATTTTCTAGAATCTAGCAGCGTCTTTTGAGCGTTCCGCTTGAAAGTCCTGATAATAGTCTAATTCCTACCACAACCCACATAACTCCGCAAAATATTGTGATACAGTCAAATCTCCTTGCTTTGTGTTGTGCAATTTATTACAAAGATCAAAATTTTGAGCTTTACTACCTATTTGAGAATGGGTCAGAGAAGCAACTTTCCATATCTTTGCTGCTATGTCAAGTAGCAAGTATGTCCGAGCAATCTCCGGTTTCATTGAATTTATGAGCCAAGACATGACTAGAGAATTCTCAGACTCCCACTGATTATAATTAGAATTAATGACGTCGAGTCTCTTACTGTCATCAGTAATGTAACCCTGTAATCCTCTAGCTTTGATGAGCAACAAACAGGATCTTGACCAAGTAAGATAATTAGTTATATCAAGTTTTACGGCATTGATTTGAAGTGAAGGATTATCAAAACTCGACATAATTACCTTCTTTCCCTCCATCTTCTCTAGTATTAATCAGGATTTCCAGCAAAAAATATGCCAATAGAGTAAATAGAAGCTGTTCAAAAATGTGCTTCTAGTGTATGGCCAAAAAAATTACCAGACGGACCTAGAGATAAAAAAACAGACCGAGGAGAGGCAAGGAAGTAAGGGCATTGGTAGAAGGTAAGAGGTATGTTTGACACCACTGGAGGAGAGGCAAGAGGCCGGCGACCATAGTGGAGAAAGAACCAAGGGGAAACACTAGCCGAAGGGTGGCGGTGCTCACATGCGACGACGGTAGAGAGACTGTAACGGCGCGTGGCGGTGCAGTTGATGTCACGTCACAGCTGAAGCAATCTAGGTGGGTGGTGAGAAGAAAAACACGTTGCTTTTTGGGCGAGTACACACTCAGCCAGTGTTCTTCCCTATTTGGAATGAACAGCCGGAAAAAAACAGCCCCTAAATCAGATAGTGTTTTGATATCATGATGAAAGTTGAAGATAATTTGTATTACATGATTTTGTGTAGATAGGAACAAGGGTTTATATACAAAATTCCTAGGGCAATTTAGGAAATAATCTAGCTATTAACTCTATGAAATCTCTTAATTATATAGGTGAAATTATAACAATATCAATGCTAATAATCTCTGTTCAACAATATAACACTGCAATAAGTAGTTTTTTTTTGAGGCCTTATATTGACCCTTTTTGTTTTAGGCGTTATATTGACCCTATATTAGTTGGAGGCACTGGTCGGGTTGTTATATATCACTTCTATGTTAGGACATCCAACATACCATCTTGTTTTGCTAGTTGCTACAAATGGAGACTGTTGTGAGGAGTTTTGACATTTTGAATTTCCAAAGAATACCCTTGTTCTAATTTTACGATAATAATCTTCATATGATTATGTACATGTGTGAAAACATCTACGTCTGGAAAATTGAAGGAATGCCTAGTTGTTTCGCAAAGTCAATTTCACTATAGTTATCTCCTTAGAGGAGAAGAAATGATACTGAAGATTTTTTTTTTCCCGATTGTAGACAGTGTAATCATCTAATGCATGCATTTTCACCATTTCATTTCAAGCATTATAGTACTTCTTTGAATGCTTCATAAGCTATGTATTTCAGTTGATTTTGGTTTGGAAACTAACTTCTGGTTGTTGATGCAATATGGCTACATTGGCGATTCTTATGTTAAAGTAGGTTGAAATGAAGTCACATCCACACCCAGAGAGAGCTGATCGGCTTCGAGCTATTGCAGCTAGCCTTGCTACTGCAGGTATAATACCTTTGCTATTCCATCTTATCATTGCTTCCTTAAATTAAGAGTTTCTACTTTCTGATAATCATTTTTTAGTCTCAGTTATGTTGGAATGTGCCATAAAATTTTCCAAAGGCTACCAGCTGCTTGATTCCAACTTTTAAAAATTTCAGGTATATTTCCTGGAAGATGCTTTCCAATTACTGCAAGAGAGATTACCCAGGAAGAACTCCAGATGGTGAGTATTGAGTTTACCTTTATAATTGGGTGTTTAATATTTAATGCCAACTTTTTACTGCTATCCTTCAAAGAGTTTGGGTAAAGACAAGGAGGAAATTCTTCTTTTGATCTTTGCTTTTGCAATGTTTTATCAGTGTGATTAAGATGATTTTTTTTATTAGTATATCGGAAATAATTAGGTTGAATTCTACTTCCACAATTCCTGAAGCTTCATCAATCTACTTTTCATGGATACTTTTGGATAAAGCATTTCATGTATGGTGGTGCTACAACAAAATTACTTTGGGGCTTAACTCACTAATTTGTCCTTTTCTTTTATTGAAAATATTATTAGTCATCTTTTAAAGCATTTGTTGATGTCCTTGGTGGTTTTTCCTTTTAAATTTAAGGTGCATTCATTGGAGCATATTCAAGCAGTAGATCTTACAAGCCATATTTATTCTAGGTACGCAAAGATATTTCCATTTTTTAAGTGTGTATGCATTCTTGCTTTTGTCAACTTGTATGTTCCTTTGTGTATGTGTAGACATTTTTCTGTATGCTTTTTTTTTTTTGGGTATACTTATATCTTACATCTTATTTCATGTGCATGGGTGTAAAGATAGAAGAGATGCTGTTAGTGCTTCAAACACTTGATCAAATGCAAATGACTTTAAAACTGCTCATGGAAGTGAGATATAGGGCTTTGGATTCAACTTGGACTAAGTTAAGCTTTATGTTGATCTTGGAGTTGAACTCTGATAGCAATACGGGTTCTGATAGCAATATGGGTCCTAAACCCATATTGACATACTCTAGGAGAAAGAGGGAGAAGGGTCCGAATATGAATCCTAGGCCCATGATTACATACTCTAGGAGATTCACTAAGGCAGGGAGTGGGTCAGCAAACGGTTAGCAATGTTAGTTAGAAGAGAGAGAGAGCTATATGTAAGGAGGAGGAGGGTAGTACAGGGGTATCTGAATTTTCTCGCATTGTATTCAGCTACTGCTGAAAGGGCCATTAGGCTGGAAGCATAGTTCTTGTGGAAGATACCACGGGACTATAGCTATATATCAATAAAAAATACCTGAATTCCATCCATTTGCTTATCAAACTCATACAATCCTGTTAATATGCAAACCTAAAGTACTTGTTTTATCCAAGCCTGCAAACCAAGGTTGTTACAAGATTTCTTTTCAAAAGCTTGCTGGGTTTATATGGGTCATTTAATCTAAATATTAAAAAGGACATAAAGGGTGTATTCATGTCTATACAAAGGAACAATCATAGTATTCGCTAGGCTTCTTTATCTAAGCATAGTTGCTTTGTTGGTCTATTGTTCATTGGTTTCATTAAATTAGGTTCTACTGTCTCAAGCATTGCTCACTAGAGCCCTTAACTTGTCATTCATTGTTACATCTGTATTAATGACTAACCAAGCTATCCTCTTTGTCAGTTACATCCTCAACTGCAAGCACAGTGAAAATTGGTATAATAGTAGAAATCATGTTGAAGAGATTGCTAAGGGAATTTTTTGTTTAGCCACAAAAATTTGCTTCTACTTATACATCTCTTGGAATCTTCACTATTTTCAGCTTCTCAGGTCTACCATATGTGTCATAAAGAAATTTCTGATTGAAGGAGTCAAGATACAACTTCAAGTGTTTTACTTCTAAATTTTAGCTTTTGGAGAAAACTATTCTTTCGATTATTTCATGTTTATGGGTTTAGAGATATCATCCTGTGCATAGACCCAATACTTCAATGGATGCTTATTTAGGTCCATGATTATCTTTTTTATGTTCAAAGAACCCCCACCTCTTCTCCCCATTCTCGCTTAGACCCCTTTGTTCTGAAAAGGAATACGAACTTTTGTTCCGCATTTGGCATCTAACAAATAGACATGGAGACAACTATGTAATGGTTGAAGATGAGGTGATAACTTTTTCTACTGGTCATCGGCATGAGATAATGTTAAGGTTGATCCCTTTTTTGTATGATTTGCTATTTGCAGTTATTTCACTCCCGACACATATGCCAATGAACATTCAGCACGTGCTGCTCGACTTGCAGCAGGTTTATGTGCTGATCTTGCTTCAGCAATTTATTCTGGACGTGCAAAAAATGGTTTTGCTCTGGTATTCATCATCATATATTTGAAGATTCTGGACAAAATATAATGAATCACTATATGGGGTCTTCATGTGCTTTCAATTTCTGAATCAGGTCCGGCCTCCTGGTCATCATGCTGGTGTGCGGCAGGCCATGGGGTTCTGCCTACACAACAATGCTGCAATTGCTGCAGTAGCTGCTCAGGTTGCTGGTGCCAAGAAGGTGTTGATAGTCGATTGGGTAATGTCCTTGCCAATTTCCCTGCAATTGCTTCCCCAATCATTTCCATGCCTTGTTCGCTGGTGTTTCTCATTGTTTCTGGCATTCATTGTTTCTGTAGGATGTTCATCATGGAAACGGAACACAAGAAATTTTTGAGCACAACAAATCGGTGAGCTTAAGAAAGATAAATTACCCCCACATTTTTATCTTCTGAAATCTACTGATTGTCAGTGAAGCACTTATTTAGGAGGTTGTATGATACTGGATATGTTACCTTACAACTTGTAGAATTTTTTGAAAATTTGGAATGACTAGCCTTGCAGAAGTTACCTCAAATGATTTCTTCAGTGATAAATCATTGATGAAATTGTTGAAAGAACGTGAGCTGAAGTTTTAACTATCAGAAGTTTGCAATGGGCTCTCCTCTTCCCTCTTTTATTGCATTTAGCTTAGTTGTTTAATTGGTGCAATTGTCACCAATTATCTGTTCAGTGTAAATATTTATTGGTTTGTCCTGTATCTGCCCATAGGTTTTGTATGTATCCTTGCATAGACACGAGGGTGGGAGGTTCTATCCTGGCACTGGGGCCGCTGTTGAGGTGCTTGACTTGCTATATTTTTTATATCAACGTTGATTTACATCTTTTTCAAGCTTTTTACATTTTGAATTTTGTGCCTTCATATAGATGAAGAACTACTACGCTTTTCAGATGGATCTTGGCATGTATTTGTTTATATTTCTTATCCTTTTTTCAGGTTGGTACTCATGGTGCTGAAGGATATTGTGTGAATATTCCATGGAGTCGTGGGGGAGTTGGTGATGATGACTATATTTTTGCTTTTCAGCATGTTGTGCTACCTATAGGTTGATAAAACTTCTTTTTTTCATGCATCTACTTCCATTTTAACGTCTATGTCATTTTGGTGAAGTTAATATGTCATATTTCCAATTTCATACTGATGAGACTGTAATTTAATGATGAGTCTAATATCTTACAGTAATATTGCTTTAATATTTGTAATCATAGTTAAAGAAGAAATTGCTGGAAAATGTATCTTATCATGTGAATTCAAATATATCATTTCTAACCAAGTTCATGAAGTAAGAACCTAAAGATGAATGCTGAGGTTTGTTCCTCACTTTTTCTCTCTCACTAATGTTCGAACTCTTAAAAGACTGTAGCAATGACAATCAGTTCACTAGATATATCATATTCCCATCTTATAAGTCAAAACGTACAAGTACCTAGAATTAGCAGTATGCATAATGTTGGGGGAGTCATTCAGTTATAGAGCTAAGTATACTGATTGAGGTGCAAATATTGGCCTGGGTTCACTAGGTTTGATTAAGCATACAAGATGTTCTCTACTTGTAAGGTATTTATACTGTTTTAGCATCTAATTGAACTTGATGCTAATGTTTGAAGTGTTGTCAAAATTTTCTTGGTGTATTCAGCTTTGTTATTCTCCACCACATTTGTGTTTCTGCTGTGGGTTAGCAGTTCACCTGGATTCCTTTATTTCTGCTACTTTTTGTTTGTTAAAGGATTTATCTTTTATAGTTGAATTACATGACAATGCTTAGATCACATTTTGCAGCTGCTGAGTTTGCTCCTGATTTCACCATCATATCAGCAGGATTTGATGCCGCACGTGGTGATCCTTTGGGATGCTGTGATGTGAGCATCTCTTGCTGTTTTCCTTTTGGGTTATTTTAAGGTTGCATTTTGCAGAGTTGTAAGATGAATTTAAGTAATGTATGAAGAACACAATCTTTTTGGAAGTTTCATCAAACAATGGGTGTCCTTACCTTCTGTTCTTTATATATTTTGATATACCTCTTGATGTGCTTTACGCAACATGCATTTGTGATAGTTTGTTGTTAAGGGTTGACATCTCTGCGATGCTGTTATTACAGGTAACTCCTGTTGGCTATGCTCGGATGACAGATATGTTGTGTACCCTCTTTGGTGGAAAGCTGCTTGTGATTCTTGAGGGCGGGTGTGCACACTGTTTTAATTAACAGAGTTTTATTATCATTGAATAGTTTTAGTTTTATTATTGGTGAATAGTTTTATTATCATTATCATCTTTCACAAGGGGCTGACTAACCAAGTGAGATTTTTTTTTTCTTCCTGTAGCTACAATCTACGTTCAATTTCCTCTTCCGCAACTGCTGTAATCAAGGTGAATCCTGAAACGTAAAAACTTTACATGAGTACTTCCACACATGTGGGTCTTATTCTGTAAAAAACACGAATTATGCAATGAAAAATCTGTTTTTATTTTTAATTTTGTTTTTCGTGCAATTTGCTGTCAACAAAATTCTTTTTGCATTCTTAAATCTCTTCCTGCCTGGCTTCATATAAAAAGGCTTTACTGGGTGAAAGTCCTGGATCTAAACTGGACAACATTGTACCCACCAAGGCGGGCATACAAACTGTTATGGAGGTCCTGAAAATTCAGATGAACTTCTGGCCTTCTCTCGGATCTAGCTTTGAAAAATTGCAGTCACAATGGGAAATTCAGTGTTTTGAAAATAAAAGTAAGGGGCTCTTCTCCTTCAATGAATTTTCTTTTCATTTGCAGTTGGTATTCAAAATTAGATTACTAATTTGGACTAGTAAATGAAACTGAATTGCAGTCAAGATTATGCTCAGATGTGAAACTAATTGTTGGCCTGTATTTACAGAGAAACCAGTTAAGAAGAGACGTCGAGCTGATTTGCCTAGATGGTGGAAATGGGGAAGAAAGCAGTTATTATATCACCTTCTCAGCGGGCACATTCATGTAAGATCGAAAAGGTTGTCAAGCAAATAAACGCATAAGTGAGAAGAGGTTCTTAAATTTACTTCTGCTCTTCATCCCTAATTATTGTCTAGGTAAAAATGCAAGTAGGCTCAAGTGTAGGTTGTTTTACCTGACTGCTACCTTAGTGATATTGTTGTCTTAATCGTAGATTGTGGAACAGAAGCTTTTGTTTTGCTGTCTGTACCTTCTTTTCGTTTCATGAAAGAGCAGCTTTTGTTTAAATTGTGAATCCTCAAAAGTCCACAGAATCTGAATGAGGCTGCTGCACAAGTTTAACCAGCCGTGTGTGTATTTTTGGTATTCTACTCATTCGAGTTTGTTACAGAAAACAAGGACTAATACCTGCGGCTTTGTTCAGTCAATTTTGCCTTAATTCTTTCATATTATACTCGAGACCAAAAGAGCAATTTAGTCCCCACTGTTTACACTGAAATCTGAGTTTAACCTTAACATTTTGGAATGTTCAAAATAATCCCTAGCGTTTGCAAAACGTTCAAAATAAATAAATCTCAATTTGCAGCTTCTCTCTCTGCCTCTCTCGCTCTCATCTGTGACAATTATAAAAGCTCAACTTCTCATTCTCATCAGAGTCACAACCATCACTACCAAGTGTGAACATCGTTATTCCCATCTCTTTCGATGGTGCTGGAGTTATAAACAAATGCATAAGCATTCAGATATGTTAGCAGCACCTTGTGTCTCTATTGCGCAAGCGACGGTTCCGCACACGCCAGTCCAAGCTATACCTTCAAATTCTGCCAATGGCTATTTCCATCCACCCACGGCCAGATGCACCTCCTTCTGCAGTCGTAGCTCACCTAGCCGTCAGCGAGGAGAAGCATCACTATATAGCCACATGTCTCTTCTTTAACACTATCGCTTCTCTGCTCTTCATCGCCAGCAGCTAGCACAACTAGAAACTCCAGACCATAGTAAGTGATAGCAACTTCAGAGATCTCGCATGGATAGCTGTTGAAAATTAGCATATCATATAGTTCTTTGATCTAGAGTTAAGTATATACCTCCAGTCCAACGTGTGCAGTAATCTCGATTCTTCTGTGTTGATGGTGGATAAGTCATTCACGCATGTTCATCTCTTAATTTGTTGATAAATTTCCTCATCTCTTCTTTTATCTAATGCAAAGGCTAACAAATGAGTTACACAACAGACAAGCAAACAGCTCATAATGCTGAAGAAAGATACGCTAAAGCACTGGAATTATGTATGTATGACTAACATGCTGACAATAGGCAAGCGTACTTATGTATGACTAATACTATGTCTGGTCTATTGCGTCTCAGGATGTTGTATTCCATGTCAGACCAATTTACCGAGCTAAATACAATCCTGAATATGTCATCAAGCTCTACTTCTTCTAGATTTATTGCTCTGAGGGTGCAAATTACCACATTCAAGTGAGCTTGTTAATTAGATATATACTCCATTCATTGTAGTTCCCGTTTTCATATAATTAAGATTGTAATATTTATTCTTTTATGAGGATTTGTTTTGATAGATGATAATTTTCTTTCTTTTGATTTTTTTTTTTTTAATTTTAAATTTTGGGTCTTGTCGATTGCATTATGCAGGTTTAATTTTAAGGAGTGGGATAGTGATAAAGGAGCATTTGATGATTACTTATGAGGCAACTTCTTGCAGTAACTCGACCTCCTAACATAGAGCATTTAACGTAACTAGAAATCGACCTGTTAGGCTTATCAGGTAGGCACCAACAATTAGTCGTTAAACACGAGAGCATGCATTGCAAGATTTGTCAGGCCAATTATTAGTAAAGCTTTACTTCAATGAAATGTAAATTTAATGTTAGTTCACTAACGTACGTTATCCAGGACGTGGACCAGGCTCGAACCCCAACTATTTCGCAGTTGTGCTTGTGGTCGAGTTTGAAGATGGAGGCAGCGACCTTGCGATTGTGGAGTTGGAGGACGCTACGCCGTTGACATAAACTAACAGTAAGCAATGAGGGAACTGCAACAATCTTGGGGTGCAGTGTGGAAGTTGGAAGTTGCACAAACTGAAAAACTACCTTAAAGTAACCAAACCCTTAGCTGATGAAAATGGAAGATCAATGGAAGCTTATAAAGATTGGTGCTTGATGAATATATTATATGAATGAGATAGTCAGTCGCTGTCTGTCACAACTCTTATTAGTTCAAGAAGTACTAGATAAGAAAATGGAAAGATGAGTAGGGAAGAAAATTTGTGTCTTATGTAAAAAGGTTAGTATAAAAGGAATTGAAGTTAAAATGTTGAGTGGGCTACACTTTTATAAAATTTAAAAAAATTATATAACTAACGAATCATAACTCAGTTAATTTTTCTATCCTGTTAACGGTTGTTTTTAAATAATTTTTAAACATTATAATTCATTTTAAACGTTTAATAAATGCTAAGTTTTATTTTAAACGCTCAAAAACATTAGGTCTAAGTCTAACTCAAATTTTAGCCGCTAAATTGTTCTTTTGGCTTTATACTCAACTACAAAAGTTGCTCGCATTGTCCCCTATAAATATGCAATATGAGAGGCAATATATTTTCCTACAGTTCGAAGGGAACGGGGAATCCTATCGGATTTTCTTTTAGCACGGGCTCCAATTTTGTAGGTTTGAATGGTACAGCGTATAGGCACGAAAAGACTCCGTCGCCAATTCTGATTAATTGCCTGTTTAGTTGAATTTTTGGAGAGTAAGAAATTACTTTTTTTTCGACCACAAAATTTTTTTCTAAAAAAATGAGTATTTAATTATAAAATAAAAAAGCATTTTTAGTAGATATAACTATTTTGGTAACTAAAAAGACGGCTAAAATATAACTTTTTAAGAAGATTAAATTTGGAGTTTCAGGTAAATTTTTCAGATCAATTAATGAGCCTATTTTTAGTATATTTTGTCTTTATGATTTATACATAATTCTCACAATACCTACAAACACATCTTCACCTTTATTTTGAGATTTATATAATATTATTTGATTTTTATATATTTTAATGTTTATTTTTTATATTAGTTTACTTATTTTATAATCTATATAAAAGATTTGGTTAGATATATTTTCATTTATATTGATTTAAAATTACATAATAATTAATATATTGTGTTTTGGATATTGTTTAATATATTTTAAATAATTTTGATATATATAAATATTTTTATTACAAAATAAAATATAGTTAAAATAAAAAATGCGTTTTATTTTTTTGTTGTTAAACAGTATATTGTATGAAGTTCTTTAAAAAAAGCTCGTTTTTAAAAGACAGTCAAACAATCAACTGACTTATTAGAAAAGCTCTTCTGACAAAAATTTTACTGACAAAAACTTTACTGATATAAGTTCATCCAAACAGACACTTAGATCATGGAAATAAGTTATTTCAAATAATTTGATTTTTGGCATGGGCTCCAATTTTATAGGTTTGAATGGTATTGTTTGTAGGTGTGAAAAGCTTCCGTTACCAATCTTGATTTAGATCATAAAAATAAGTTATTTCAAATAATTTGATTTTTTAAAATGTTAAATATTTGTTGTTTTAAAATTTTTGACCCTAAATATTACCGCCTATAAGAATGCATATAGGAAGTGAAATTTTATACCTGGTTCAGCCGGATTCTAGCCGAACGGTGCGTTGCCGTTTGGATCCATGAGTTGGCAACCTTCTGCGATGAGTTTCACATGAAAGTACCTGCAAAACAAGGAAGGCACGTCGGGGGTGATGTCCTGATTAGCCCCTCCGACGCTCAAGTAAGTTTTCTGGTAAAGGTGGGATCGTTGAATGCAGAGGAAAAAACTAGGTTATGATTGCGTACCTCTGTTATGAGAGAATAATACCTTGTATATGGTTTTTGGCTAGGTTTTAGCTCTTCACGTCTCTTTACGTACTTGCATGGGAGGCTTCCTTCTGCTAATGGGCCATGGATGTGTGGATCAGGCCCAAATTAATCTATGGGGAGAGACCGACCGATCGGCCTACGTGATTGGGCTCGGGCCCGAATGTAGCCGACCCGACCATAAGCCCCCCTACTCCTCGAGTCTGAGCGAATAGAAGGGTCGAAGGAATATGTTGGGACGTTGTTGCTCATCTGTCATCTCATAGCTCGTGAGCAGGACAGCTCGTCATATGCCGATCGGTTAGATATGGGCCTTGTAGCTCGTTCATAGGACAACTCAGGCATTTTCAATCAGTTGAATGCCGACCAGTTGTGCCTAACTGCTCGTATTGAGATTGGTTGGCTGAGGGCCCTTGACTGATCGGTCTTGACGACTAGTGCGTGACAACTTGCGCCAAAAGCAGGTCGGGTAGTCATCATTGGCTGACGCTCGGGCTTGCTTAAAGCATTTATTGTTTGACAGCGTGTGCTCTCTGACAACTGTTCAGAATCTGAAACGTATCGTCCTTGTAACCATTGTGCAGCTGTCCCGTACGTCCTTTCAATTACCGCGCCTTTCCAGATTTCGAACAACCCTAATTCCCACGGCTCGGATCATGCCGTGTGTCTGAGTATAGTTCGGATTTTCTCCACGTGTCATAGTCCGATAGGATCACTTTCGAGTGTTCCTTATAAATACTCATGGTCGACGAGTTGCGGCAGTTTTTACCTTTTGCTTTCGTTCTCCCACTTACACTTTGCCTTCGCTTGTTCTTTGTTGTTCGCGATTTCCAAAAATTTCCTTTCACTCCGCCGTCCGATTTCCCTGTTTCCAACCTCTGATTAGGTACATCCTTTTCTTCATTCCCTCTTCTTTTCAAAAAATCTTTTTCTTGGTGATCATATCGACGGGTAGTTCTGGGAGTATGGTCGGAGTTATGGAGGAGATGTCGATGAGAGAGAGGAAAGACGGTTTGGTTGT
>JANTNU010000007.1:20626987-20640969 GCA_024752395.1 Erythroxylum havanense | reverse complement strand
TTTTTTGTTTCCGCTGCTGGAACATGTGATGTTCCTCCCGGGATTTTCCTACAATTTGCCCCCCGTTCAACAATGAAAACAACTTCACACAGCTATATATGGCACCAGACATTTATGTCATAATCACTATGTTCAATAAAGTGAAGCAAAATATATGTAAAATTGGTGTGAGAAAGTAGATACATACAAGTCTATGTGCATGCTCGTGGTGGGTAATTGATCCTCCTGTATGCACTGCAAGACTCGCACCCCCCGGCCCTCCACGTCTGTTGGCCAAATTACGCTTTGATATAGACATTGCTACAGGTGATGTCCAATATTCGGTCCAATGAGTCCAAATTTCCTCCGAAATAAAACGCGGTCGTGCACCAACCTTGCGTATTTGATTAATTAAATTGAGCCATTGAAAATTTGGAGATAATTTGGAGATGATTGGTATAGAAATTGGATTTAGGGTTTGAAAAGTGAATTTGAAGAGCCAAACATGGCCTTATCTCCACTTGCTTTATTTAATTCAAACTCTTCCCCTTTTTAGATAGGCATCCACGACACTCTCCTTTTCATAGGTATTTGGTGTTTTAAATTGAAGATTCTCCAACCTTCGTAGCTCTCTCCTCCTCCTTCTTCTTTGATAGTTTCTTCTACTTGTTATACTCACACAAAAGCTCTTATGTCTTACTTGCCTTCTATTCTTTTGTTCACCAAGAAATCCTAACCTAGGCCTTGAGAGTTGATGATTGCTGTGGGTGTGAGTGGAAGGTAGAGAATTGGGGGAAGTTTAGAGAGTTGAAGATTTGAAGCTTGTTAGGTAAGATTTATGTTTTATGTTCTTAAATTGGTAGTTAGATGCATTTGTTATGATTTATTGTGCATTAATTGCATGAACTTGTGTTTGGTGTTATGGGTAGGTTATTTTCTTGGTTCATTTAAGATTGATTGAAGATGAATGTTATAGCATGTGTAATATGTGAATTAAGTGTGAATTAAGTGTTTAAGATTAAGTTTGATGATGTTAGATGAGTGTTAAGTAAAGAAAGAAAATTGTGTGAGTGTGCTGTCATTTTGTGGCTAAGTGTTCAAGTGAAGGTCTTGATTAAGTTTTGGCTGAATTAATGATTAAATTGGATGCTTATGGGTGTAGAAATGGTATTGGAATGATAGGAGTAGAGTTAGGTGTAAAAGCTGAAAAATGGAATGTGAGTATGTTTCAATGTTTGGGTCATAACTTTTGATATGGTTATGCTATTGAGATGAGGTTTATCTTGAATTAAACTTGAGAAGTTTGGATGGAATTCTTATAAAGGAAGTTCTATCCAATTGTGGCTTTTAGGATTCTGAATTTTGTCTTGAAACTAGGCAATATGGCAGGGTGAACATTGCTGTTTCTAACATTGAATGTTTTGTGACCTTAAACTTTGGGGAATTGTTCTAGGTTAAAGTAGACAGATTTTGTGAAATTGGTTGTCATGGAAGTTGAAGATTTTCTTGTTATCTTTCTATCGCCACTAAGTATGATATTTTTTGAGTTTGAGATTGAAAGTTATGACTTGTGAACTTTCAGATGGTTTTTTCAAAGAATGAATGTGCTTTGTGTGTGAAATATCTCTAAGTATAAGTTTTGTGATTACTGTGCTTCGAAGCTAGTTCTGGACTGTTATGGTTTAAATTAGCTCAAGTGATCTTATGAAAAGTTATAGAGGAATGTCTTATCTTTGTAATGAGGTATAATATGCTAATTTTGGATGTAGGGATTGTAAGTTATGAATTTTTAAAGTATGGTTATGACTTAGGTGATATGTTGATTTAATACTATTTAACAGGGCAGCCACAATCATGTGTGAATTTGATTTAGTTAGAGGGGAAATTTTCTTTTAAGTCCTTCTTGAGAATTGTATCATGTTTTCTGATCTTTTCAGTGAGTTAAAGTACGGAATTTTTGGACAATGGGTTAGGAAGTTATGATTTTTTTGGAAGATTGTGTTACTGTTGGGGATGACACTTATATGTGCAGAAGGTTTGGTTGAGAAATTGATCTGTTTAGAGGTTGAATTTTCTTCCAAGTCCTTCATGAAAATTGTAGAGTTTTCTTTTATCTTTACATTGATATCAAAGTTGAAAAATTTGGAGTTCTAAGTCACAAGTTATTAATTTTAGAAGTTGGAAGGTCACCTTGGCGAGCGACCGGCTCGCGAGCGCCTTGCCCGCTCGTGAGTGCGAGCTCCGATTTGGAATTTTTCCTGACCAACCTCTCTCCATTCTTTTGGTCATAACTTTTTTGTCTGACCTCCGATCGACCTAATTTTTGAAGAGTTGGATTCTTAAGACATCCCTCTATCTGTCCATGGAAAATTGTGGATTTTTGAGATTAAATTTAGGTTTATTGTTTTAATCAAAGTGAGTTGGAAAATTTTCTGAACTTGGTTCAGTATTTTGGTGAATTCTTGATGTGTGGACATCCGATTGACCTAATTCTCGAGGCATCGGATGAATTATTTAATTTCATTTCTATGTGAAATTGTGAATTTTTAGAGATGAAATTGACATGGTTTAATTAGGTCAAAGTGAGGGGACCGGGTAATTATTTTTCTAGTCCGTGTTTTGTCAATAATTAGACCTAAAAAGGTCCGGATTGAATGATTTTGATGTCTTTAGATTTTTAAAAATTAGAGGAAATTTATGTGATGAATATTTATGGAATAATACCGGGCATGTCACGAACATGCATTGTATACTTTTTAGTTTCTACATGTGCATTACTAAATATTTTTTATTGTACTTTTGGTAATGTTTGCATATTTTGACTGTTATAGAGGCGCTTTTGGAACGTCAACCCACCGACGTTGCTGAGACTTCCAGGCATTAGCTCAGAAGCTATTGGTGAGTGACCTAGATGGTTCTCTCAATTATTATTTGCTTAGAAAATTGTGGTGAATAATGGTGGGTTAGTGAATTGTGTTTCTGATTGTGGATTTCGGACATAAGGTCCGATGTATTGGGGAGCTATGATATAGAAGTGCTACTTGTATGGGAATTTGTGAACTACTTGTTTATGATGTGATAAATTTTGACATGTGTGTTGATTGTGACTAATATTGTTACATATGCATTCCATGCATGAATGCATGATCAGATAATGACAGTTGTGATCGGAGCAGCCACCGAGAGCTAAAAGCTCAATGTATTTTGGCCTCGAGCCTACAGTGATTTAGAGCCTTAGGCTCAATGATTAATGCACCCATATTGGGACAGTTTAGGCGCTCGGTCACAACACTGTAATAAATTAGAAAAGTGTCACATACACATTTCATATGCATTTGATTTAATCTCTTTGATTGAGCGAAAGGCAAAAGGCCTTTTACTTATGTGCTAACAATCATGTGGTACTTCTGAATGTAAGTTTATGAAATATCTGTGTTATGCTTGAGTGTTGCATGAATTGAGTGAACCATTGATGATGGTTACCTCACTGAGTTCGCAAACTCACCCAAAATTGCAATCTATTTTTCAGGACCGAGAGTAGACTCCTAGCTCCAGAGGGACTTTCCCTGCCGTGCAGATTGCATTGGCAAGAGAAGTCATGGCTCATAGGTCGGTCAACTGGGACTTTTGGGATGACCTAGATAGATCTATTGTTTTCCTCTTTCATGCAGCATTTTTGTCTTAGGATTTTTGGGATGTATGTACAAATAGTACAGAATGACAGTTGTATAAACTCCTTGATTTTGATGAATGAAATGAGGAAAAAGTTGGTTTCAAAAAATTAGTGATTTTTATATTGATGTTTTATTATTATGATGCCATGTGAAGTATAATAGTGACCGTTCATAGCTCACCCTTATCGTAGGATACGTATCGGAATGACCTACGGGCGTCCCGGTGTATACCTTGCGGTAAGGGGGCGCTACATTTGGTGTCTAAATAATGTGATTTACATTGATTTTATCATTTAAGGTGTTTTAGGTATCTAGTGAGGAATATTATGTTAAGGAGGGAGATTTAGGACTTTTGGATGTCATTTTCATAATAAGGAGGTTGAAATACCCCAAGGTGACAAAAGTTAAAAAAATCAAGGATTAGGATTCCTCAAATCCTAATGCAACTAGGATATTCTATTATGGAGAACTCCAGAAAAATGAGAATTGGGAGCTAAACCTGGTAAGGGATGGTAAAATCCTAATCCCAAAATGATTAGGAATCCTACTCAAACAAGGAATCCTACTTCAACTAGGATTTCTACATTTCGGAAGATTCTTGTTTGCCACTGCGAGAAATGGATCTAGGAATAATCTAGATAGTCAGGGGAAATATAGATTGAGAGAAATGAAGATCCCTACTTTTTAGGAGAGTTGATGAGTTGGCAGCACCTGGTTGATACACGTGGATGACACTTGACGTCCGGTCAGCATGCCACATCACCTGCCACGTCAGCATCTTGGGACACATGACGTCTACAAGAAAACACGCGTCGATAGCTAATTAAGCCCTAGGAAGCATGTTTGACCTAGAGGGAAGCTTCTAGAAGATCCTAATTCTACAAGGAAAGAAAACACTTACTTCTACTTGGAAAAGAAATCCTCTTCTACAAGGAAAGAAAGACCTACTTCAACTTGGAAAAGAAATCCTCTTCTGTAAGGAAAGAAAGACCTACTTCTACTTGGAAAAGAAATCCTCTTCTACAAGGAAAGAAAGACTAAGAAACACTTACTTCAACTTGGAAAAGAAAAAATCCTCTTCTATAAGGATAGAAAGACCTACTTCAACTTGGAAAAGAAATCCTCTTCTACAAGGATTTGATGACCATTCCTCCTCCAATATAAATAAGGTCCTTTAGCATTAGTTTTTTAGGGGGGAAGGTGGTGTGTTCACATTTTCTCTCTTTTCTTTGAACTTGAATCCCTCTTCTTCTGTTTCTCTCACCTATGTTCTCTCTTTCTCTCTTTAGGTAGAACCCTAGTTTTATTTTCTTCTCTTCTTCTTCTTCTTGTTATACCCGAATTCTGCATTATGTTTTCTATGATGATTTTTAACTTTATTTTAATTGAAATCATGAACTAATTTTCTTTTCCAACTATTGAGGCTATTAACTAAATTCATGGTTGTTTTTATGAGAAGCATGCACATTAAATTGATGAATCTATGAATGAAAATTTGTGCTCTTGATTTGGACATGATTGCCGAATTATGCATGTGGATTTGAAGTCATGAATTCAAAATTTGCATGAATAATTTGTATGCTATCTAATTAATTTAATCGTTGTACAACAAATTGATTATGTTAAGTAGTAGTAACTAATTAAAAGTGAATCTTGTATGTAGTTTTTAATTAGTTTGATCAAGAAATAGGTTAATTTTATGCATGCTAGCTTTCTTGAAAATTAACTTAGGTTTGGCAAACTTGATTTTGATCTTAATGCTTTTGTTATTGTGTTGTTCAAGCTAGTTTTGGATTAATGCATTAAAAAGAAACTTTTGCATGTTATGCTTGCTTTGAATGCATCTATCTTTGCTTAATGAACCCTAATTTTCCAATCTTAGAAATAATTCATTTTCAATGATTAAAAACAACCTAAGGATTTAGTGAAAACCTTTGCAATTGGTCTTTAATTAGTCTGAACTTTTTACTCAAATTTTCCTAGTAATTTCTCTCTTGAAAACTTTCAAATTTATTTTAATATTTTGAACTTAAATCACATCTTCTTCTTTCTTTTCTTGTTTACTTTTAACGCAAGGAAAAAAATCCCCCAATCTTGTCTTACTGTGTCACATAATCTAGCATTAGTTCATGCATAACATTCACGCATGCTTTGCTTGAAAATAAAAAAATCTTGTGTTTTGATCTCTATGGGACGATAGCCTTGCTTCACTATATTACAAATCAACTTAAGTAGGGGACTAAATTTGTAGGTTAACGATAACCTATCAAATTTTTAGCGTTGTTGTTAGGGATGAAAGTGTTGATTTTTTGCTTTCTTTTATAGTTTGTGTGTTATTTTCCTCTCTTTTTGTGATTTGGTGCGTTTAACCTTTTGTTTTGAAGGTTGTATATCGCAATCATCCGGAGAGCAACTCTCATATCAAGGACAAGTCAACTTAGAGCAATTCTATATAGATTTCTTGATCAAATCTACATGAACACCTACCCATACACTGCTGCGTGATCCCATCATCCTTGAGCAGCACCATTCATTCAATCCACTGTTCCAACCAAAATTTGAGAAGGAGTTACCTTTCACACGTGCATAACCCACTGACTTATCACCATCTAGCATCTACGTTGATCCTAATGCTTCTGGTTCAGCTTCATCTCCTATTCCTGACATCACTCACACTTACCATTACTAAGAAGACATGGCAGTTGCACAACAAAGGACTTTGAAGGAGCTTGCCACTCCTGACTTGGAGAACCATCCTCTTTATATTAATGTTGAGAATGGTAACTTTGAGCTAAAACTTGGTTTTATCCATTTGCTTCCTTGTTTTAACGATCTTGCTAGTGAAGATCCACATGCTCATCTTAAAAAGTTCCACATGATTTGCAATGGAATGAAGCCGAATGGTGTGGAGGAGGAGTAAGTCAAGCTGAAAGCTTTCCCTTTCTCTTTGAAAGGGAAGACAGAGGAGTGGCTATTCTCAATCCCATCTGGTTCTATAAGGATGTGGAATGACTTTAAAAGAATCTTTTTGGAGAAGTACTTCTTAGCCTCAAGAGCCACCAACATTAGGAAGGAGATATGTAGGATAAGACAAGCTCATGGTGAATCATTATCTGAGTATTAGAAGAGGTTTGAGAAGTTTCACAATCAATGTCCCCATCATTAAATTTCTCATCAACTCCTCATTCAATATTTCTACAAGAGGTTAACTCCTTAAGATAGTAGTATTATTGATGTAACTAGTGGTGGAGTTTTGGTGAACAAAACACCCGAGGTGGCAAGGAATTTAATCTCTGATATGGCTGCAAATTCCAAGTCGATTGGCACCCGAGCTAATCATAGATGCATGAATGAGGTAAGTGTCTCTAACTTAGAGAATAAGGTTAATGAGCTTACTTCTATGATGCGATCCTTCATGAGTGGTGATATGCAAGCTATTGTCTATTCTACTTGTTCTATGCATGGTCATAATGCTAATAGATGTCTTACTATGCAAGATGATTCTATTAACCATATGAATGCAGTTGGTGGTGTTTTTAATGCTAACCCACAAAGAAAGTATGATCCCTACTCTGAGACCTACAATCCGAGATGGAGTGATCACTCCAACCTTCATTGTGGGAATCCTCAGCAACCACCTATGTCAACTAGAGCAAGAGCACCCAACCCCTTGGGTTTGAACCACAGTTGAACGTTCTCAGACTTGTGCTGCCACCTTCTAACCCTTCTTCTTCTTCTAATCCTTCTTTGAACGAGGTTATGGATATGATGAAAACTATGGTATCTAACACCTTATCCATGTAGCAACATTTCATGTCTTTTTAATAGGACTATAAATATTTTCAGCAAGAGACAAGGTTGGGCATCCGAAACCTTAAGAGGGAAATGGGACCGTTGGCCTCTAACCTTCCAAAGATGGAGGCCCAAAATTTTGGAAAATTATTATCTCAAGGGCTGCATGGCAAGGAAAGTGCTTTTGCACTTAAGCTAAGTGGTGGTGAGGAGATTGGAGACAAAGTGATTACTTTGGATGAGGAGGATGAGTTGGAGGCTAAAAATAACAACCAAAAATTAGTGGCACCACCCTCTGACCTAAAGGGTGTGGAACCTTCTTCTCAACCTAAGTAACCATCTAACAGGCAAAAGAAGGAGGAGAAGGAGAAAGAAATATTAAAGTTGATTAAAAAGGTGGAGATCAACATTCCTTTGCTGGAGGCAATAAGACATGTGCCTAAGTATGCCAAATTTCTTAAGGAGATGTGCACCACAAAGAGAGCCAACAAGATCAGAAATGGCGACATGGTTGGCTTGGGAGATAATGTAAGCGGTATTCTCCAAAAGAAATTACCTATTAAGCAAGAAGACCCAGGTGCATTTTCTATCCCTTATGTGATTGGTAATATGTGCTTTGATAAGGCTATGTGTGAATGAGGAGCTTCAATTAGTGTGATGCCGAAATCCATCTTTGATTCTCTTGATGTTGGTTCTTTGAAAAGCACTTCTGTTATCATTCAACTTGTTGATGGGTCTTTTGACTAGCCTTTGGTTTTTTAGAAGATGTATTAGTGCAAGTTGGTAGCTGGTTTTCCCTAGTGATTTCTATATCATTAAGACATGTGATGATCTCCCTCACAAACATTCACCTTTTTTGCTTGGGAGACCATTTTTGAGGAATGCTAAGACTATGATTAATTATGATGATTGCACTTTGTCTATGAGGATTGATGATGAACATGTCTTGTTTAATTTTAATGAGGCAATGAAATATAATGATGATGTGCATGAACTACATAACTTGGATATCACTACTCTGTTGGTGGATGAATTTTGTGCTTGTGGTGGTGATGATGGCGTTAATATTGCTCTTAAGCATTCCTTCTTCTCATCTTTTGATGTTAACGCCAATAGTGCCATGATTTTTGACCCTTATGTGATTGATGCTATTATGACATTGTAGTCTTCTTATATGGTGCCAAAATTGGATGTATTTGCTGATTTGCCTCTTTCCCACAACAAAGTCTTACCTTCTGTGTTGCATGCTCCTAAGTTAGAATTGAAACCTTTGCCTGATCATTTGAAGTATGTTTTTCTTAGATCTAATGATACTTTTATGGTGATTATTGTAAAGAATCCAACAGCTATACAAGAGGAAAGATTGTTGTGTGTCTTAAAGGACCACAAGACTACCACTAGTGGACTTTAGTTGACATCAAATGGATTAGTCCTTCTATATGTATGCATCGCATACTCTTAGAGAATAATTCCAAGTCTTTGAGGGAGATACAGAGATGACTCAATCTACTTATGATGGAGGTGGTGAAGGCTGAAATTTTGAAGCTTTTAGATGCAAGTGTTGTTGGGACACGATCCCGAGACCGGACCCCAACCAGATAAGGACGGAAAACAGAAAATACTAAATTGAATAAACGATCGAAATCAAAGGCGAAATACAAATCGAATCGGAAACATAAGATGAAAGAATCGAAAGCGAAGCGAATACGAATCGAATTATTGAATAACCAAAATGCGAAACAAATACGGATCGAATTCAAAGCATACAAACGGAGCAACTGAACTAAACAAATATCCGACATCTGAAATCTTAAACTTATGAAACAAAACCAAAGGGTCGCGTTGGAAACCTATGACTAAATCAATCCGAAACAATTCTAATTTTTTTTTCTTTCTTTTGTTTTATTTTATTCATCTTTATTTAATCTTATACGAATCAAACAATATAATTTAACCTTTTTGGAAATTCATCCTTAAACAAAAAATCAATTTATTCAATTCTTCTTAATCATGCAATATCTCAATCTCATATTTAAAACAAAAAAATCTATCTTACTCTGATTTTTCTTTTTCTTTTGCCAATAACACTTATCCATATACTACCATACAAAAATCGGGAAGCATAATAGCTGTATTTTACAAAACCCAAACCTGCAAATGGATTTAAAACTCACTTCTATAATTCCCAGTCAAAACTCAAAATCATTGGACCCCCCGTCCGGAATCCAACACACAATCATATTCTCAACTCCATATACAATTTCACAATTCAATCCAAAACCCAAACCAATCATATTTATACACAATCATAATTCATATCCCATCATCATACACATTCATCCATATCTATACATATCCAAATCACATTCATAAATCAATGCCAAGGGAGTTGATGTTGTTCCTATCAAGGAGACCTTTCTTGATGAATATTTATATGCCATGTTCCTGTCAAGGAGACCTTTCTTGATGAATAGTTATATGTCGTCGTCCATGTTACTCTTCGACATGGTATGCTGATTTAGTTAACTTTTTGATTACCAATGAGTACCCTCAGGTATGTTTAAATACGAAAGAGATAAATTCTATGCTAATGCTAAGTATTATTATTGGGATAATCCATATTTGTGAAAGTTCTGTGCTGATCAAGTTATTAGGAGATGTGTTCCAGAAGATGAGTTTAATTCCATATTTGCTTTCTGTCATACTTATTCTTGTGGTGGTCATTTTGGTGCCAAGCGTACAACTTATAAGGTGATTGAATGTAATTTCTTTTGGCCTTCATTGTTTAAAGATACATTCCACTTCTGTAAATCATGTGAAAGATGCCAAAGAATTGGTAAAATAACTCAGAGAGATCAAATACAACAAACTACTTTGATTTTTTGTGAGATATTTAATGTTTGGGATGTTAATTTCATGGATCATTTTCTCTCTTCTTATGGCTATCTTTATATCTTGCTTGCTGTGGATTATGTATGTAAATGGATTGAGGCTATTCCTACTAGAGTTGATGATGCTAAGGTTGTTGTTGGATTTGTTAAGGCTAACATCTTTGATAAGTTTGGCATTCCCAAAGAAATAATCAATGATAAGGCGACCCACTTTTGTAACCGATCCTTTGAGGTCATGTTGAAGAAGTACCACGTTTTTCATAGAACTAGCACAACATACCATCCTCAAAAAAATGGTGAAGTTGAAGTTTCTAACTGTGATATCATGTTTATCTTGGAGAAGACAGTGCAACCTAATCAAAAGGATTGGAGTCTTAGATTGGGAGATTCATTATGGGCTTATAGAATAGCTTACAAAACCCCTTTAGGAATGTCACCGTTTAGGATGGTTTATGGGAAAGCTTGTCACCTTCTAGTAGAACTTAAACACAAAGTGTTTTGGGCCATTAAGCAATGTAACTTGAACTATGATGAGGTTGGAAAATTTAGGAAATTACAATTGCAAAAGTTGGAGGAGATAAGGAATGACACCTACGAGAACATGAAGATTTACAAGGAGAAGTCGAAGGCAGTCCATAACAAGATGATTAGTAGGAAGGAGTTTCATGTGAGTTAGAAAGTTCATCTCTACCAATCACGCCTTCAACTCTTCCCAGATAAACTTCGTTCTTGTTGGATTGGACCTTTTTTGTTAAGCATGTTTTTGATTATGGTGTAGTTAGGATTTAGAGCATGGACGCAAGTAAGAGGTTCACAGTTAATGGCCATAGGTTGAAGCCTTTCCCTGAAGTTTTTCAATCCACTTTAGAGGAGACGCACTTTGTCGAGCCTGTTTAAGAGGAGTGAGGAGCATTAACATAATGTGAAGCCAATGACATTAAACAAAAGTGTTGAATGGGAGGTAACCTATCATACAAGAACCAAATTTGATTTCTCTTCCCCTTCTTTTTCTCTTCACGTTTTTCATCATCTTCTTCTTTTCAAAATTTCTTTCTTTTTGATGTGTTTTTGTTGTGTTTTAATCTTCTCTTCTTGTTTTGATCTCAACATTGAGGACAATATTGTGTTTAAGTTTTGGGGGGCGGGTGAGGATTTAGATTAGTTTTTGCATTAAAATTTTGAGTTTTAGCTGGTTATTGGTTCAAATATTTTCTTGATTTTCTTGCTTTAATGTGCCACACCGTTGCACTTGCTACAACTTGAAGGTTTTCACTTGTAATTTCATGTTTTATTCCAAAAACCCATAAACATTGAAAAAATTTGAAAAAAATTCAAAAAGATTTTCTATTTTTGCATGTTTTGCACCTTAAGTGTTTGGTTTTGTCTTTTTATCTCCTAATGATTAATAAGAATATGAATTTTATGGATGAGAACTAATCTGTGATTTTTGAATCATAAATTTGATGAATGTGTTTTTATGTAAGTTCTGAGCATGATGGTATTTGGAATGAACTTGAAACTAACACTATGTTGACTTAATAGATGATTGTCCCATGTGAGCTTTTGAACCTTCAACATGTCTCTTTGATGTGTGATTTCATTTAATGCTTTGTATCTTTAGAACTTGCTTCATATCTTTTTGAGACTAAATATGTGCATGCATTACATAAACATGATAAAGGCCCCTAAGATTTTAAACCACTTAACCAAAAACCCAACCCAAAGCATGTTGTCCACTAGTTAGCCCACTTGAGCTTATTACCGGTTCTTTGCTTTACCCATGATTAACTTAGCCTGTTCTTATTTCACTTATCATTTTACCCTTATCATAGTTAGTAGATCATGCTTTTATTGAGTTAAATTTGAGGAGGTTGTGCATGTTTGGTTATTTGTGGTATATGGCCTGTTTTGTGCTTAATTATTAAGGGGGAGTGTTTGGTAAAAAAAAAAAAGAAGTGGATTGAGGCTAAGAGTAAAAATAAAAGAAAAGGATTCCCCACATGATTTTCTTGTTCAATATTATTGGGATTGAAAGTTCAAATGAAAAGTTGGGTTGTGTTTGATTGTTTGATGTCATGGATGGTGCGTGACATGTATGTCATTAATTATTTTTATGCTTTGCTTTATTTGATATTTAACCTTTCTTTTACCTCACCCCTAGCCCAACCAAGTTACATCCTTGTTAGGACCTTTCGATTTGTGTTGTGCATGTATATTTAGTATTGTATTCAAGATTGAAGAGCAAGTATATGGTAGAGCATTGCATTGTTTGAATTTATGAGAGTTAAACACATATAAGCCTTAAACACTTTGAATGTTGAAGAGTATAACAATGAGAGGACCTATTATTTTGACATGGTGTAGATTTCCTCTAAGTCTTATATGCTATCTTGCTTGTTTCTTACATTTAGAGTAAGTTCATTAATTTTATGGATTGAATGTCACGGGTTCCTTTTTGTCTATGATGTTTGTGTTTCTTTGATGTTGTTGGGAGGTTGGGAGAAAAGCTATCACTTAAGAAAATTTTCCCTGCATTTGAATACACATTTTCTTTACTTTTGCATCCACACTAGCTTTTTGCATGTCACGACTTTTCCTTAGTATATTTCTTTTATCATTCTTTCTTTTTCCTTACTCGAGGATGAGCAAGAGCTAAGTGTGGGAGAATTTGATGCACTCATATTTTCTTATCCTTTTATACTATTACACTTAGTTTTTATTCTCATTTGATGTCTAAATTACGTGACTTGCATTGATTTTATCATTTCAAGTGTTTTAGGTATCAAGTGAGGAAAATTATGTTAAGGAGGGAGATTTAGGCCTTTTGGATGTCATTTTCATAATAAGAAGGTTGAAATATCCCAAGGTGACTAAAGTTGCAGAAATCATAATCCTATTAGGATTAGGATTCCCTAAATCCTAATGCAATTAGGATTTCCTGTTTTGGAGAAAATCTAGCAAAACAAGAATCAGGAGCTAAACCTAGCAAGGGATGGTGAAATCCTAATCCCAAAAGGATTAGGAATCTTACTCAAATAAGGAATCCTACTTCAACTAGGATTTCTACATTTCGGAAGATTCTTGTTAGCCACTGTGAGATATGGATCTAGGAACAATCCAAACGGTCAGGGGACATGTAAAATGGGAGAAATGAAGATCCCTACTTTTTAGGAGAATGAATGAGCTGGCAGTACTTGATTGGTACATGTGGATGACACTTGATGCCCGGTCAGCACGCCGCAACAACATCTTAGGACACATAGCGCCTACATGAAAGTAGGCATAGACTGCCACTTAAGCCCTAGGAAGTGGGTTTGACCTGAAGGGAAGCTTTTAGAAGATCCTAATACTATAAGGAAAGAAAAGACTTACTTCTACTCAGAAAAGAAATCCTCTTCTACAAGGAAAGAAAGACCTACTTCAACTTGGAAAAGAAATCCAAGGAAAGAAAGACCTACTTCTACTTGGAAAAGAAATCCTCTCCTATAAGGATTTGATGACCATACCTCCTCCAATATAAATAGGGTCCTTTAGCATTAGTTTTTTTTGGGTGGGGGTGTTGGCCCCCAAATTCTTTTCTTATTGAATAAGCATGATTTCAATTTATTTTTGAGGTTTTGTTTGATTAATTGCTTTTGGTTAGAGT
>JANTNU010000007.1:20607276-20617804 GCA_024752395.1 Erythroxylum havanense | reverse complement strand
TTAGGATTAAATGGATCCCGATGAGATTGGGATATGTCCCGATGAGATCGCGACATCGATATTGCTAAGAAAGGTCTCCGGAGCTTTTTCAGTACCGGGGTCCGGTAGGCCGGTAGGACCGACCCCAGTGTGACTGGACCACTTCAGCAATATATATACATATATATATATATGATTAATTAATTAAATAATTAATTAATATATATATATATATATATGTTATGTACGTGGATGAAAGGAAGATGGAAGAAACTTCCATTAGCTTGCTTAGTCATTAGTGTAATTAATGACTAAAGACAAAATAAGGTGATGAAAAGAAGAGAATCGTTGGTTATGCATAAGAATAAGGGTTTTGGGAATAAAACCTAAGGCTTTTGAGAAAGGTTCGTGGGTTTTGCATGAAAGAGAAAGAAAAGTTCTTGGAAAATTGTTTTTCAAGTTTCTCTCTTCATCAACGTTCTTCTTCTCTTCTTCAAGGCTTCTTGATCTCCTCTTCATCATTTTCTAGCTCTCCAAGGACAAAGGTAAGGTCTAGCAGCCTTTAATTTGTTCTAGTTATTCCCGGGTCAAAAGGGTTTGCCCCGGTTAGGTTTTCTGATCTCTGCGTGGATACCTTTAGAGATAGTCTCTATTGGCTATTCAGGTTTGAGTCTTCATACCGATACATAGATCCTGGCCTTCGGGAAGGTCCCGGCGACAAAAATTTTTGTTTTCCGCACCTGGTACATGTGATGTACCTCCCGGGATTTTCCTACAGCTAATGCATTAAGTAGTAGATCTAATAGCAGTGCGGTACATATTCAAATATTGAGGTTACCATACCTATTACAATTGAGACCATTGGTGCATAATGAAGCATTAATAGCTACATTGAAAACCATTATTGTATGAGAGAATTAGAAAGGTTCAAAGCAAAGATTTAGAATTTATGAAGCTTATTGAGAGGTTGATACATGACCCAAATTCTGGATTGAATTGAGAGATAATACATTTGGTTAAAGCAGAGATTAAGTGTGCTAGAGGTGGATGATCTAACAAAGGAAATTTTGGAGGAAGCACATGTAGCAACTTATGTCATGCGTCCTAGTACTACCAAGATGTATAATACTCAGAAACAACATTTTTGGTGGCTAGGAATGAAGAAGCAAGTATCTGATTATTTTGCTAAATCACTACCTATTATAGAGTAGAAATGAGAGAGGATCACTGCGGATTTTATCATGGGTTTGCTAAGAACGCGGAGGCAACATGAAGCCATATGGGTCATCATCAATAGATTAACTAAATTAGCCCATTTCTTACCCATGAAAGAGAATAATACACTGGATCAACTGGCCTAGAGATATGTCAATTAAATAGTGAGATTACATGGAATCCCATTGTCTGTTATGTTTGACCGGGATCCCATATTCACTTTTAGATTCTGGGGTAGTTTACAGATAACTTTAGGTATAAAGTTAAATTTCAACACAACATTTCATCCTAAGACAAAGGGACAGAGTGAGAGGACTATTAAGACTGTTAAGAATATGCTTAGAGCTTATGTATTAGAATTCCAAGGAGCATGGGATCAATATATAGCTCTTATTGAATTTGCATACAATAATCACTATCACAATAGTATTGATATGACTCCTTATGAGGCCTTATATGGTAGAAAATGTTGGTCACCATTGTATTAAGATGAAAGGGGATTAAGAATTGTTGAAGGCCCAAAGTTGATTTAGGACACTAGTGATAAGGTGAAATTGATCCGCAGAAGGATCAAGGTGGCTCAAGACGAATAGAAGTGATATGTAGCTCATCACCGTAGGGACATGCAATACCAAGTAACAGATAAAGTTTTTCTGAGAGTATCACCTTGGCAAGGAGTACTGAGATTTGGTGAAAAGGGTATACA
This sequence comes from Erythroxylum havanense, assembly GCA_024752395.1. Taxonomy (NCBI): domain Eukaryota; kingdom Viridiplantae; phylum Streptophyta; class Magnoliopsida; order Malpighiales; family Erythroxylaceae; genus Erythroxylum; species Erythroxylum havanense. Next base: position 20,615,904 of record JANTNU010000007.1, on the reverse strand, counting down.
TTGGTCCATATGAGATCACTGAGAGAATAAGACCATTGGCCTATAAGTTATTATCTAGTTGCGATGTCTAAGATTCATAATGTGTTTCATGTTAGCATGCTTAGGAGATATCGATCAGATCTGACACATATATTGTTGGCATAGGAGGTTGAGATTTCAAGTAACTTGAGTTTTATGGAGGAACCGGGAAAAATAGTGAGTTATCAGACTAAACAGTTGAGAAATTGAGAGATCCCATTCGTTAAAGTTCTTTGGAGGAACCATTCGAGAGAGAAAAAACCACATAGGAGACCGAGGATAATATGAGGAAACAATATGCCCATCTATTTAACCAATCAGGTAAGAATTTCGATGATGAAAATTCTTAAAGAGGGGAGAACTGTAATAGCCCATTCCTACACTTAGGAATTTAACTGCTATATAAATTCATATGATTCATATCATATGAGAATACATGAATACATGAAGTATATTTAATTTGCATGCATCATATTCGCATACATACATCAATCATACTTTAGAGGCATTGTAAAGATAGTTTATGCACTCAATTGATTTATTATAGGGTATGAAAGATTTTAAATATTTAGGTTGTGATTATATGATTGTGAATTGAACTATCTTGAATTATGGTTGATGGACTACAATTAGTAAATTGGAATTTATTGTCACAAATGGGTGATTAATGAAGTGATATGTTCATCTAGTATAGGAAAAATGTTGAATAGTAAGATAAATTGATACATGAAAATTCAGGTTAACTAGACCTGTGAAATAGTGACACATGACATTAATAATAGAGTGACAAATGGCTTGAATCCATGAGTGACAAATGGTGGTATAGTTGAATGGCACATGGCCTAGTGATTAAATGACAAGTGGATTAGTTATGGAATGACAATTGGCTATCCATTTGACAAGTCGCATGACATGTGTCCCACCTCTTCACCACACACTTGCACCCACGTCTTTGACACTTGCAAGACCACCTTCTTCCATGTTTTGGTCTTATGTTTTCTCCTTCTTTCTCTTACCAATGACACACTCATATAATTTCCCTAACCCTTGAAATTTTCCCAAAATTTTGTAACCTTCACCTTGCGGTTGAAACCTTGTGTTCCTACCTTGTTCTTGGAGTATACCTTATCCTTGCATATTTAGAGGGATAGTTAGCTGTAGATTGAGGAGGTTTTGAGTTCAACAAGCAAGTGATTTAATGATCTATCATGATATATGCTAGCATAACATTCATGGTGAATGAATTGAGATGAATTGCATGTAGAGTTGATGATGAGATGTGTTTAAAATGTGGTGAATGAATTGATTTTGTTGTTGATGTATGGAAACCCTAAATTATACGTTATTTTAGGGATAATTTTAGGTTGGGGTTTTGAAGTATAATGAAGGTGAATTATGCTAAAGAAAGGTGCTAGTGTAGTGTTCTTGAGATGGGAAAGAACTAGGACTATATGTGTCAAAATGAATAATAGATTCTGTTTTGATTTTTTAATGCTTGAAAGACTATAATTTATGAGTTGCTAATTGAATGATTTTGATTTGGAATTGGAGATGAAGTTGATGAGGAAATGAAATAGCTTTAAATCAAAATGGAGGTTTAATCAATGGAGTATTATAATGGTGTTAGAATTTGGAAAAAGATTGAAGGAAATGGATGGTGAACAGTAAGATTCTAACACCATTATAATATTCCATTGATTAAACCTCCATTTTACTTTAAGGCTACTTCATTTCCCATCCCACAATCATGGAACTGCCACGATCATGGGCAATGTCTTAATGAGAGAAATTTTTTGTTTTGTCTTTCCACGATCATCGAAAGGTACCCACGATAGTGGGAAATGCTTGGGAAGTGAAAAACTCTATTTTGTGTACCAACTAAGGATAAGTTACTTTACTTTGTTGTATTCAAATATAATTAAGGTTTAAAATGAACTTAGGTAGTTGTTTGATTGATTGATTAAGGGTTTGATAAGTTTAAGCTCATAATTGATGTTAGAATTAAGGAATGGATTGTTTGATGACAATGTATATGAATTTGAAAAGTATGAGTTGTTAACGAAGTAAAAGTGTTCTTATGATTACAAATTTGATGCAAGGGATATAAGTCAAGAATTAGGTATGATTGAATGAGAATTGGGAAGTTGTGTCAGTATAGAATGTTAGGAAGGGATAGACAATTGTATGATTGAATGAATTTAGAGTAATCGAGATCTCTTAAGGCATTGAACTAATCACCAATAAGTTATGTACAAGATATGATGAATGAATGAGCAAGATTTGTGTATAAGGTTGCATATCTAGGATAGTTAATTGAGCATGCATTAAACATTACACATCTACATGCACATGATTGAGTATCCATTTGATTAAACAAGTTAGTAATGTATACATATGTGTGTATTGCATGATATAAAAGCACAAATTGATTGACCGCATCCAGACATTGCCAAGTCGTCAAGGTAATAACTATTCTAGAGCATCCTGTGAGTCAACTTAGATGTTCTATCACCATAACCTAGTTGCTTTGTTTAAAATTCAGTTATTGAATTACTATTCATATGATTGTGATAATTTCAGACCATCAATTGTCTGAGGAGATTGATATTCAAGAATGGATTGGGAGTGTTTTGTAAATGTATGTGAATATGGAAATATGTGCTCTCAACTTAATGTTAAATGCCAGACTTAGATTTGAAGAATGTGATATATGATTGGATTATATCAAATGTGAAATAATGAATGCGTCATATGTGAATTATTGCATCTCATCACATTGAAATACATGATCAGATAAAGGAGTTGTGACTAGAGTGACCCAATTGAAAAAGAGCTTAAAGCTCAAAAATATGCATAAAGAGCTGCAGGCTTAGTCATCAATGAGCCCAATATCTAGAATGGGTACATGATAGTATATCAAATGAGTCCAGTACTCACAATAAAAATAGGACAGTTAAATAGGCGCTCAGTCACAAAAAAACAAAAATGAAGTGTCATATGTACATTTACATTTACATATGCATATTTATTTATTAAATGATTGAATTGATATGCCATATCGATTAATTGAATTACCATGCCTATTGAATTGAGATGAACTATTGAATGGTTGAAATCAATGAAGTATGTGATGTGATGTGAATTATTCATTTATATGACATATTTGGAAAATTGGACTATATATGTGTTATTGAGTACTGATATGAGTGAGGACATCGATGATGATTCACTCACTGAGTTCACAAACTAATCAAAATTGCAATGTTATTTTCAAGTTCAAAGGAGTTTTAACTCCTCAGTAGATTAAGTAGAAATCTAGTACTTGTTTCTTGGAGCAAGAATGGCACAATGGTCGAGCAACTGACACTAAAGAGTCTAGATAGGATATTTTGGCTTAACATCCCACTTCATGTAGAACATCTTGTAAGAGTAGCAAACTCTTACACGTTATTTGTAATGTATATATGTGGATTATGTACTGTAATGCTACATTGTATGCTCATGTTTATGAGACAAATCAAAAGTTTTGATTTTCTTAAATTCTTGTGTTATGTATGATGCCTTAATAAGTGAATGCAATTGCTCTAATATGCTACTTTTATAGGGTATGTGCTCGATGGTTCTCTGGAATGTTAGGTATGTGCTTTATGAAAGTGGGATGTTACAAGTTGTCACCTAATGATCTAGGAGTCACAAAAAATGTGATTGACAAAGTTGTTATCCACCTAATTTAAGTTTAGTTAGTTTATTGAACAAACTCAAGATCAACTGTAATCGAATGGTATCCTAACCCACTAGAAAAATTAGAGTAATATTTTTGAATAGTAGTGAGGGCTATTATTTTGAATAAAATAGTAGGAGCAACTAAATACATGATTAATGTCCTCTTCTCATTTGGTAGTTATGGCATATAATCAATTACTTGCTTTCTTACTCTTAAATTCTTTTTTGAATGAAATTTACCTTGTTTAGTATAGTTAATACTAAGTTAGTGAACCAAATTTCTTAGACGTAGGATATGTTTGAGAAGAGTTCTTAAAGCTAGATAGAAAATTGTGTGCTCATTATCTTATTTTGCTATAATCTTTATTAAGGATTCGGTGACAACATTTTAAAAATATGTCAAAAATTATATAGATGACAAAATATATTGACATTTCGAGTTGACTAATGTCTCATAAACTTTGATATCAACATGTAAGATGTATGTCAACACCTTGATAGCAGGAAGCAAGAGATTGCATAGAGCATAGCTAAAAGGTATAGTACCTTTCTGGAATTGTTCCACTTAATTTAGCCTACTAAAAGCATAAACATGAACATCAGTTAAAGGCATTAGCTATAGTCTGATAATAGTTTTCATAAGAAGAAAAATGATTGCATGACTTTTCTTGCATATATGAGATATGATAGAGATCATATGCATTTCTAGTTAATGTTAGGAGTATTTGATACTAAATTTATTAAACATTATTAAAATTTTCAAAACATGATAAGACTAGATTGCTAAGTAAAATTAGTTAATCCAATATTATACAAATAGTTTGTATGTTTTGGATCAAAGGAGACTTATTCTTAACATAAATGGCAAGAATACAAAGTTAATAACTGAGACTATTCTTTTGTGCCATGTTGGTTAAATTAACATTACGAGAATCATAAAGTTACATATAAGGATATATTTATCCTTTTGATTATGAATCGTATGAAACTTGTGAAACTTATTAAGTTAAAAAATAACCAAATCAACTTTTGGTGAAAAGATGATGGTATTGAATTATTATATTTATACATGTAATTTATTAGATAGAATAATCATTCATAAAAGGATGATACTTATATTTCATTTAATACATATATATTAAGTATTAAGAATGATGAAGCACTTTGATGAGATTATTGTCATGAGATTAAAATTTTGGTTATCTATAGGGAACAAGATTCTCTGGTGAGTACCTTCACAACAAAATTCCATAAGATTATGGATTTATGGAAGGAGATTATGGATTTATGGAAGGAGGAAAACACAATATATGAAATTGTATAATGCAATATTTATTTCTTTTTATAGCTAAGCCCATTACAATGACTTTCCTTCTATAATTCCAATTAATTCAATTGGTTTGATTTCATATTAGATATGAAATTCTAAGTCTTTAAAAGAATCAAAGTTAATGATTCAAGGATGCGATGATTGGTTGAAGCATACATTATCTATTAAGTTTAGAACTAAAAATAGGTAATAAAAGTTTATAAGATATCTAAAAGGTTGGATATAATCTTACATTTATCAATGTTCCAAGTGCATAGATTGTAAAGCGTAGTAATTGAGGTATCGATCCTATAAGAAATTAGCTAAAACTAATTGAATCTTAACTTTGTCTATGATTGCAAAAATGTGATTTAAAATGAAAATAAAACTAAACAGAAAATTAACCAATTGAGTATGGATTGATTGAAATTAAAATTCTAAAATTAACACAAGCAAATGAAAATAGAGCACTAACCACTTTTCAAATGAGAAATCCTAATAAGACAAGATCAAATAATTATGAGAAGATGAGATTCATTCTATCGTCATTTTGCTACCTTAATCACTTTTAATCTAATCGGTATTGATCCTATAATTCTAAAGGATTGATTATTCTCTCTCAAGATCTAATCATTTAACCCTAATTAATAATCCCTAATTGATTTCAAAATTTCAATTTTGCAAACTCTCAATTATCAAAAATAACCTACGTCCTTAATTAGTTTTTAAGCGATCTATTAGATAATAGGGTCCTCACACAAGATCTCTCTTTGTATGATTATCAATTTGATATTTATGTGATCTATTAGGTTATTAATTCTTATTACCCAACCTAATCATGTTACTATCAATACAATCTCTCGATTTATTATTGAAATATGAAAAAACCATAAATATTATGATACCCAAACATTTCAGTGAAATCCAAAGCAATTAATTCACAAAAGCAGTCAAAAGCAAAATGATTCAAGAATAAATCCCACAATGAAAATAGAACATCATTAACAACATGTTCAATATTATCAAACCCATGTCATACATCAAGATGAAGTAAATAAACAAGAGAAAATAGAAAAGAACTTAAAATGGTTGGTTGGAGTGGCTGGACACTAGCTGTAGACGCTCCTCTTCTCTTCTCTCGTTCTTGCTCTTCTTTATCTTCTTTCTTAATTTGGCAAAACATTAAGGGTAATTTAATGTTCTTATATACTCCCTCCTATCCAAAATAAAACTCGTTTTAGAGGGATTTTAATTATTCAAAATAAGTGTCTTTCATGATTTTTCATGCATGTTTATAATTTTATTTCTAAAATTACCCTTTAATTTTTCTCACATCCTAATTATACAAATTACATTTTCAAGGCAATTCAACATGTAATTAATAAGGGAATATCAAACATTTCAGTATCTTTCTTAATAAGTGTGCATCTCTCTAAAATGACTTTTTTTGGATAGGAGGGAGTAGTTCTTTTGTCATTTAGGGTAAAAACTAGGTTTTAACCCAGTCAAAAAGTCCAAAAAGACCCTCCAAATATCAAAATAGAAGGAGATCCCTGCCTCTGGCGAGTGCTTATCATGATCATGACAAGGGTGTCACGATCATGAACCTAGGGAAGATCTTCTGTCATGATCGTCACAAGCATGTCATGATCATAACCTTGTTCCTTTTTTCAAAGCTTTCTCCGACTTCCTTCAATCTTCTTCGTCTGAGTTCATACACTAACAAACACTTCAAAACACATCAAACGCACAAAATTAAAGTCCAATATCATTCTCTAAACCTCAAAACACTTAAAAACATAAACACACCATCATATTAATATAATTCTAAACCTAAATATGCACAAATCATCTAATTAATATCTAAAAATACACTAAAACACTTACCAAAACATAATGTACACTACAACTATTAATAATCTTATAGATCTTCTAAACAAATTGTTTATTTCAATATATACTTAAAGAAAAATAGTTCTTTAGATAAGTGGTGAGAGTAAGAAGAAATTTGAAAAGTTCAAATCTTATGACATTACATCTAATTGGAACCATTGCGTTTGTTGATACATTTGATGTATAGTTGAAAGGCTACGAGATATTGAAAGATTAACATTCTTGATGAATTCAAAGACTTTATATTCAAGATGATTGTGAATTTATCATGTCTACAAGAAAGTTAATGAGAGTATATTTTCTGTCTTCAATGAGAAAATTTTGAGACATATTGCTCACAAAGAACAATAATTCTAATTTTAAATTGTTGAAAACATAATTGTCCAAGAACAACTCCTATTGGATACGAAGAGGTAACAACTTAATTAGAAGAATTAGATATATAGACATAGATTGGAATTTTTTCACCTATTCTAAGCCCCAATACATAGATAATGTACTAAAGATGTATAGTATTTGAAATCATTGTATTGGATTTCGAAGTTACTGTACTAGCTGATAAACGGCACGAAACCAGTAAATGTCAGTATCGGCGAAAACTAAAAATTTCGGTCGATACCGTAAGTTTTGAAAATTGAAAGGACTAACTTGCAATTTTCAAAACTTAAACCTAATTAACCCCCTTCTCTATTCTTCTATGTTGCTCCTCTCTCTTCTGAGTCTTCTCTGCCCGACCTCTCTCTCTCGGTCTCTCTCTGTGAAGTCGTTGTCTCCTCCTCAGCCTCCTTGCCATTGACGTCTCCTCCTTCCTTTGACCGCTGGTTCGTCCTTCCTCGCAGCTTGCGATCTCTATCTCTTCCTTTGACCTAATCCCACTCCTTCAGTCATTCCTCCACAACACGTGGTCACTAATCCTCGCAGCCCACACCACACCGTCCGTCGCACTCGTACCTCAGACGCACCACGTGACCCGACATCAACCCGAAGAAGTGAAAACTCAATTGTTTGGATCTATGTTTTTTTATTTTTCATTTTTCATGGCATTTTGATTTTTTGATTGTGTTGGTCGTTGGATGATGGTGGATTGGATGGTGGGGTAAAAAATTTGTGCTGTGTTTGTTGTGACGATACGGTGTTTATCCAATCGGTTGATTTGGGTAAAAAATTGAATGTTGGATTTCAGCTGGGAATGGATATTGAAGTTGAATCATGAATGGATTTTGTCATTTGTGAATGTTGAACTGAAATTGGATTTGGATTTTGCCATTTTGGAAGTGGATTGGAAATTTGGAATGTCGAATGTCTTAATTTTTTGGCTTGTGATTTACAGTATTGAATTGTTGGATTATTAATGAATGAGATTGAATTTGAGCAATTGAGCTTGAGTTTAAGAATTTGAAATGTTAGAGTTTAATTGTACATGTATTTTATTTAATGATAATTTGGTGCTTGTGGTTAACCTTATGGCTATGAGGTGTGCTTCACATTGGTCATTAGTGTTTAAATTTAAACTTTAAAGTTAAATTGTTGATGCTAATTAATTGATTGTTAAAACTTAAAATTTAAAGTTGATAATCAAATCAACATTTAAACCTAAATGTAAAATTCATAATCAAATGTGAAATTAATAATTAAATGTGAAATTGTAAAATTGATAATCAAAATTGGTAAAATTGAAAAAGCTT
>JANTNU010000007.1:20590471-20601225 GCA_024752395.1 Erythroxylum havanense | reverse complement strand
ATTAATTTTATTATTCCTATTCTTATTAATTATTGTTATTATTAATTTTCTACTTATTATTATTCTTATTATTATTAATTTTATTATTTTAATTAATTAATTAATTAATTCCTTATTATTATTATTATTATTATTATTATTATATTATAATTGTTATTAATTTATTATTATTATTATTATTATTATTATAATAAAGATAAAAGAGTCTTCAAAAAATAACTCTATTTTTGTAATAGCTAAAGACACCCTTTGATGATCTTTAGCTATTCATAAAAGTTGAGGAATACCTAATCTTAGGATTAGGTATTCTAACATTTTTGTCTAACCAAGAAATAGGAAAGCTTTAGGAATAGACTAGGAATAGAATTCCTATTCCTGTGAACCAAACATACCATGAGAGTATAAATAGGCAACAATGTATGTCTGGGTGTGAAAGAAAATAGAACTGTAATTACATGTAAAATTAAAAATAAAAATCATATATGATATGTGTTACGTTATTTATTCCTGGGTTTTTACAAAATCTACTAAGTTTAGGTCAAATGCTAGAGAAGTGATATTCAGTAAAACTTAAGGACCAGATATATATACTATCTTTAATCCTTTTTATTATGAAACAATGTATGTTAAAACAAGTAGAAACAATGTGAAAAGCATGCTTACAATAATTCTAAAGGGAATTAAGTTTTATGGCATTTTAACCTTACAATATGAATGGCAAGAGATTTAATTTCTTATGGCGGCCTACTACTTCTGATTGAAATTATTGATACATGCGAAGATTTCTAGCTTGAAAAATAAACTAGATTAACACTTAAGTGTCATAAAACTCTTATTAGTTCAATAAAGTCTTTATGTATTTCCTACTGCTGGTTTATTTTTGAAATGCTTCCATTTGATTATCTCTAGTAGGTCGTGGAGTCCTCAATATATAGCCTTTTTTAGCTAGGATATATATATGGAAGGCAAGGTGAATAGCTATTGTTGTATGCAATTCCAACTGATAAGCCACCTTCCCCATCTTCTTAACAATCTTTTAAGCCCTAAAGAAGTGAAGCCAAAGTTTCTCATTTATCCTTTTAACCAAGGAATTTTGTCTATGTAGCCAGAGCTGGAACTCCGCCTCTGACCTCTTAAAGCTAGGCACCTCTTTTTTATGTAGTTTTCAGCAAGCAACAACTAGTATTTCAACTCAGCTAGGATGGTATCCCTTTCATATAACATTTTCTCTAAATCAAAAGTAGATATCAATGTTAAACCACATGGCATAGATAAAGCTAGCACAAGCATGTATGAGTCAATCCCACAAGGATTGTAAATACTAGTATTTACCCTTTTTCCTATTATCTAACCATTGAATCATATTGTAAATTTAATTAAAAATTAAATTAAATAAAACTAAAGTAGGATTGAAACAATATTGAATTTAGACCAAGGAAAATATTTGGAGAAGTCGATATCGAATAAATAGAACATAGGTGATAAATCTCCTAAGAATTTTTAAACAATAATTATTTATCATGCAATTATATTATTGATTATTGACATATGGAAATTCCTATCTTATGTTAATATCATTTTCAAGACTATTACCAACTAATTTCTCAGTTAATTAACATAAATCTCTTTCTAGATAAAACTCCTAGGATTGCATTATTAATTTGCGAATTTCACTATTAGGTTTGGCCCTAATCTAGAGGATTTACGTTGACCTATCCCTAGGCTTGATAGCAATTCCTTCCAATTGTGGTAGATCTATTCACACAAAAGGATTTCTCAATCTCAACCATATGAAATCAAATTATGAATTAATATTCTGGACATATTAAAACAATAATGTAATGCATAATTGAATCTTAATAGATCAATTAATAAAATTGCATTAAATAAAAGATCAAATCATATCGTTATCACACCTTAGAGTTCATCACATCTAGGCATTAAATAATTAGTTCCTATTCATACAAAACAAAACCATAGACAGATATGCCAAAGAATAGCTAGAAAACAAAGAAATCATAATTCTAAATATCTCTTTTTCTTCTACAGGTTCTTCTTGCAAGTTAGATTGAATGTTGTTATCTATCAGATCTTGTGACGTATTCTTCATGTATTTCTCATCCTCTAATTAGAACTATCGCCTCTTTATGTTTCTCTAAAACTTGCCTCCTCCTGTTTTACCCTCATTCACGTCCTTTTATTGTAAAAACTATAATTTTGGGATAGGCACGATCAATAAACACGATCATGTAATTGATTATGTATCTCCAAAAACAATTGAATTCACAATTTTACACAAGCATAGAGACTTACATGGCAACATATACACCATGTATATCAACATACATAGATGTGAAGCTCCACTCGACCAAAAACAATATTCTTCAAATCTCCATACGTTTATAGAGACTTATACAGTCATTGTACACGATTTTATAGGTCTAAATTGTTTCAAATCTTCATTTTTTTGCCACAATTTCATTTGAATTCTTCTCCTTTTGATCCAAAAAGGCAGTTATCATCTACAAATGCACTTGAAACAAATCAAGTACAAAAAATACTATAAAACTATTAAATAAAAAGAAAAACATATTAAATATGTGTATATAATTATAGTCAAATAAGCATTTATCAAATGTCCCTATACTAAGCTTTTGTTTGTCATCAAGCAAATCATAATCTAAATTATCATTCTTATAAATATTCATCCTTGATTAAGCTCAACCTGTCCATCCACACTCTAATTCATGCCATATCAATTAAACTAACATATAATGAGATTTGAGTTATCCTAGAACTAACTTTCATAAGTCAATATCATTAAGTAAAAAAGGTTGTAGAGGTCACATGATTTTCAAGAAAAAGTAGACCCAAAAATAGTAGGAGGCTGATGTTAAGAATTAAAAAGAATTGTAGAGCTTGCAGAAGTTTGAAAAAGAAGACTTAAATAGGGTAGGAGACCAATATTAATAATTAAAAGAGTTGTAAATGTTGCAAAAGGAGATGGAAATAGGGTAGGAGACCAATATTAATAATTAAAAGAGTTGTAAATGTTGCAGAAGGAGACTAGTGTTAAGAATTAAAAAAGTTGTTAAGGTTACAGGAGGTTGAATAAGAAGGAGACATAATAACAATAGGATACATAATAATATAAGAACTTATATATTTTTCCTTTATTATATACCATTTTATCATAAATATTTTTAATTAAGAATATATTAATAATCTCTAAAGGAATAAAGTGGCCTAAGCCATTATAAGTGTCAAAAAGTATCCCCAATTCATTGCTTTAACAATCATTTACATTACCTAACTGGTGTCTATATCAAAATTTACCACTAATGTTGGCCCTTAATGATTTTCTTTGGCATTGATGTTAAATCATTACATCAAAACTGAATTTTTTTATCTAAAATGTTGCATCTAGCTATATTGTAGAACAAGCTCTATGACCATCTATTTTTAGAATCTCATCATAGTTTTTCGTCTTCTCGTATATAAACCTTTTGTTTCCTAAATAGGAAAGGAAAATCTTCACCCTAGCTCTCAGTCCCAATTTAGCCATCTAGTTTTCTCTCTAAGACTATTTCTTTAACCATTACCCTACATCTTTCATTTGAAAAGTTCTCATGTCACTATTAACCCTTTGGTAACTGATCGAATGCACTTTCTACTTCTTCCTAATGTTTATGCATGACTCTTTTACTTTGCTTATTATCGAGCTTTGTTTATTTCTTCTTTAATCTTCTCCTTATCACAATTACTGATTGGAAGCATGGAGAGCAAAGTAATATAATTGATAGTACTCAATGTGTAAAATTGACAGTTGACAACACTATAGGCATAACCAGTCATTTTTTCCTTTCTTTTTGTGAAATTTTGCAAAGGGCCTATGGGCCCACATGAGAAGGAAAGTTAGACCACACACAAGCCCAAGTGAGATTCTATTCTAAAACCAATTGGTAGTAGGTGGAGTAGCATACTAGTCTTATATGTTAGTCTTCTTTTCCCTCTTTTTCCAATATGGGACACTCACATGCGGGTATTATCAACATTCCCCCTCAAGTGCAACTGGGACAAGACATCTAGTTGTTACTTCAATAAACACAGTGATAACTGGACCGAGTCGTTGGGACTAGACATTCAAATGGACAACCAAGAAATTAATAATCTAGACCAAACTTGCTCTGATACCATGTGAAATTTTGTAATGGGCCTACAGGCCTACATGAAAAGGAATGTTAGACCGCACACTAGCCCAAGTGAGGTTCCATTCTAGAACCAATTGGCAATAGGGAGAGTAGCCCACTAGGCTTACATGTTAGTCTTCTTTCCCCTCTTTTTTCAATATGGGACACTCATATATAGGTGTTATCATGACTTTTTTGTTAGATTGTTTTGATATTTCATGATCTTTATTTTGCTTTTAATCAAATTCAATCTTATTCTTCCCATTAGATTATGAAAAATGAAAAAACTATTCCTTTTCTGCTGATGTTTATTTATTTCAATCCTAGATGACTTAAAAGTATTAAGATTCTATTACTATAAATTTAAGCTATTCATTTTAGCTAATTAATATTAATAATGACCTTAACTTTTTGTATGATGAGGATTGCTTAACTCTATATATATCATTTAGGCATTCAGGATCTTAGGTACTTATATTTTTTTAAATGCTCTATGTTCTTCCTTTGGAATAAACATATCCTAACTTTTTTGGATTATTGTTTTTTTGTAGCTTTACATCTAGAAAATGGAGTTTGAATTTATTTGAAAATAATTAGATCTTAAGTTTCTATGAAAGTGGAGTGTTAAGGGTTGGTGTTCTTCATTAAATTGTCAGGGTTATTTCAGTTAGACACAACCCCCTAAATTGTCATAGTTTAGGTTGTGTCACTTGTTGCAATTGATCTTTCGAGAGCATATGCTTACATATGAGTGCCAATTAGACCATGCTCCTTTAATAATTGTGAACTTCTTCATATTTTTACATGGAAATACCTTTAATTCTTAAATAATATCATCCTAAGGTCCAGTTTGCTCAATTGATTGAAAAATATTAAAACCAAGTAAAATAGGATAATTTACTATTAAAGTCAAGTAAAATATTGAAGAAAATATGTGCATTTTTTATACGTATATAATATCTCCACACTTAAACTTTTTCTTGTCACGAAGCAAATCAATTCTATCACTTTTAACTTAAATGTGCAGTAATTATAAGGAAGAATTTAACAAATTAGTTGGAGTAATCAAGAGTATCCATCATTCATTCAATTGCAATGTTTTTCAATTAATTAGGTACATAGAGACTTGCATTTAGTCATAAATCAAATCAGTTTGACCTAACAATCCTTTAAACACCAATTTAATCTATAAAACTCTACCTAATGCATAAAATAGGTATGCATAAGCAAGATGTATGAAATTTCAAATATTTAAATAACTTAAATTAATACAAAATTGAAACACCAAGCTTTTAATCAACGAAGGTTCATTTAGAGGCTTATTTGAAAAATGACCTAATCTTTTGATTTGAAAGCAAATGCCTTATCATTCATGCTCTCAATTATTTAGGTCGGATGCACGACTGTCAAGAGATTGTGCATAACCCTAAATCCTAGATTTTCACATAAATCAACATTTCAGAGGAAAATCAGAGGAGGAGATGTTGGGAGGCAACTTCCAGACGTGAGACTCGTTCTTTAAGTACGATTTTGGTCCAAATAAGTGAAAAACAAAAAGATTTCATCGAAATATAAGATCAAGCCTCTACATTACAAGAACATTTAATATAATAATGAGGGGGATTTAAAATTATGATCCTGTTATTTTCTATTATGTTTTCTACATATGTGGATATGATTTTGTGTTCATCGATGTATAGTTAAAATTTCCATTAGTATTTAGGCTAGATGAACCCTAGTTGATACCAAATCATAATTTGGTTATTTTATGAATGCAATTGAGTTAGTTGATTATTGTGATCCAATTATCTGTTTTATTACTGTCTGTTAATTTGATTTATTAGACTTAAATTTGATTTCATATTTAGCAATTGAGAAATCCTAAGTTTGAATAAATCTATGATAATTAGAAAGAGTTGATTACAATCCTAGGGATAGGACGACATAAATCTTCCAGATTAGTGTCAAAGCTAATAGAGGGATTCATAATACGGTAAAGCAATCCTATAAGATTTAACCTAAGTAATTCGGTTAGAAACTTTATGATTAGTTGTTAGTAGAATCAAGATCAGCTACTAGCATACCTTAGGAATCTCCACAATCTAATTAATACAATTGTATTCATAACTTAGGTTTCTGTAGTTTCTTCTTCTAATATTAAACTTCTTCTCTCGGTTCTTTGTGTAATATGAAAATGTTGCAAAAGTTGGACAAACTATTACATCCAATAAGTTAAAAAACCATATAAAATAATAAGACAATAAATTGGTAACTCACTCATGCATAATTGTTGGAACCCCACCCTGGTGAGTCACGTGTCTGATGTCCTACGTGACATCTGAACACGCAGCCCACGAGGGAGGAATTCCCCACCACGTCAAACCATAAACCCGAACTTATTTTAATTCCATCCGAACAGATCTTGTAAAGTTCACCTTAATTTCCCTCCTAAAAATTTAAATCCTTAAGGCCCAAATTGAAAATCGACTTCTAGCTAAAAATAAAATTTCATGTCTCTAGGTTAATTAGAATAAAAAATCTCCTCAATCGGATCTCTATAAATCGAGAAATCACCCAAATACGGAATCATATTCAATATCTCTATTCAATTGTCTCCCTTCGATTTAATCTACAAATTTCAATTCAATCCTGAAAATTTGAAATTTTGCATGAAAGGGTAGAAATTTTTTTTTGGAAACCAATACTTCAAAAATCGTGGAAATCGGAGGTCAAACGGAAGAGTTACAAATAAAATAGTGGAAGGAGGGTGGATTTTACAAAAATGAAAAATTAGAACTTAATATATATATATATATTAAGAGGGCTTTTCTCCCTCTGCCTCACGGTCTCAAGGTCGCGAGACAACATTTAAAAATGTTGTATAGGTCGCGAGACATGTGTTATACACACGCATATATATATATTATTTTAAAACAAATCAATACACCTGAAATTTTGAAAATTTATAACTCTTCACACCGAAATCCAAAATTCGAAAATTTGGAATCAATAAAAAGATAAAAGCAAGCTCTACAACTTCCATAAACTAATTTGTCCTCTAAGAGAGTTAAAAACTACTTCAAAGTTACTGCCCAAACTAAAATTATTCCATACAATGACAAAAATTAAAAAATCATATCTTTTCACACAAAAGCCCAAAAATGTCAAATTTTATATCAATGGAAATACAAAATGATGATTTACAACTTTCATGAACGAAACAAAAATCAATTTAGTCTCTAAAGAAGGTAAAAAATCCTTCAAAGCTATTGCCTATAAAATGACCATTCAAACAGTAACTGAATCTTTCTAAGCCTCATAACTTTTTACTCCTAATCCCAAAAATGGTATATTATACATCAATAGAAAGAATATAAGACAATCTACATCTTTCATGAAGGATGCAAAAATCAATGTAGGCTCTAAGGAAGTGAAAAATCCTTGCTAACATACTACCTGGACAATACCCTTTTCAACAGTAACTGCATTATTTCAAACCTTATAACTTCTTATTCCTAAGTCCAAAAGTGACATATTAAGCACCAACGGAAAGCTCTAAACATGAACTACAATCTTTAAGAAAACTTCTCAATCCAATTCAAACTCTAAGAGGGTTAAAACCTCAGTCAAATTTTCTGCCCTTTTAGAAAAATTTGACAGCACCTCCCCTAAAATTTCACTAGCCAAAAATCCTTCAAACACATAACCAAAATTTCCAGCACCTGCACAAGACTTCAATCTCCAAATTCTTCAATCTCCCAACTCCCAAATCAATCCATATAATCCCAAAGACTAACTCAAATGGTAGCAACCACAATCTTACTCTATTTGAAAATCTCAAACCATACAACAATACATATTTATGAAACATACACAAGATACATCTTTCATTTACATAGAAGATATGAGTTATTACAAAGCTTTAGAGGGAATTTTAGCCCAAATACATCAAAAGTATCAAAAGTGCAAATTACAAAAAAGATCATTGATCCACAATGCATCTAAAGTTTTGTTTCCAATTAAAGCTTCAAAAGTAAAATTCATAGGAGTAATGCCTCAATCCCAATGCGCTTACTCGTTTTCTCGCTCGTCGCCTGTGGAGGGGAAAAGAGGTCTGAGCTCGATAGCTCCGTGGGTAACAATTTAATAACTAAGAATAAGCATGCAAAAATTCTTTAATAAATTTTTTTCAAAGCAATTTTACCAAAAACACTTTTGCCATAAAGAGTTCCTCATCAAGTTCAATTGAGTTAAAACATTTACAGAATCAACAATTTCATAGCAATGTTACATAAACACATAGAAGATGGTTTGGGTGGATCCAAACGGAACGTACTACACATTCCTGCGAAGCGGTCATGTGTAGCTGTGAAACTTATGGGAGTCCATTAGGAGCTCCAATGCCACTAGCGGGCAGGTGGAAGAAGCCTATGAAATAGACAAGTGCACTTGACTCTTAAGGGACCACCATAAACCCATATAAACATGAATTTCACATAATTCACACATAATCGGCCAAAATGGCATTTTTTTGAAATCACGTGTTCAAATATTTTTCACTTGACAAACACTTTTTACAAATATTTCCATGCAAAAGACACACAATACAAGTTTAAAACATCCCAAAGAGTGATAAAACAACATTGGTAAGTCATTGGAAAGCAATAAATGGCATTTATGACAAAATCTTTAATATGCTTATTAACTCAATTATTAAAAAATCACCCACCTTAATTCCTTTAGCTCTAGGCTTGATCAATTTGCCTTTCCTCTAACTCCTCTTGTCTCTCTTGCCCTTCATCAAAACACAAGAATCCCAACATTACAAGGGATGTCAAAATTGAGCAATTTTAAGCAATAAAAGCATGAAATTGATTCCATATAACCTTACCCATACTTTTCCTTAGCTATTAGAAACAAAACCCATCAAAGATTTCCAAACGATATTGAAAATAACTCACCTAAAAAAGCCACCCACGAAATTCACTCTTTGCCTCTAATGGAGGATTTCCCCTTCCTCTTCCTTTTTCCTTCTTAAAGAACTCTTAAATTCACCTTTCTAAAGCAAGAAATGACAAATACCTCTTCCTCTTCTTCTTCTTCTTCTTCTTCTCCTTTACTCCACCGAAGGTCTCTCTCCCTCTCTTTTTCTTTGTAAGTTTTGTAAGTTCCCTTTCTCAAATGACTTAGCAAATTTTGTTTCTTAACTTTAAAGCCTAAGCCTAAAACTACGTAGTTTCATTTATCCTCCCTTTACAAGCAATTTTCGTCCTCTTCTCCTCACACATACGACTACAAGCTTTTGGCTTCCTTTCTTTTTGTTTTAATTAAGCTCAATGGACCAAATTACCCCTACTTGAAAGCCTTAAACCTTAAACACTTAAGTGATCTACCCAAATTGCCCCATACCATCTTATTCCTTTAATTTCTAACAACATTTAAAACTCTAATTTAATCTTAATCCCTTCATTTAATTTCCATCAACCTAAGCTGTTGGGCCCCAAATTTGTTTTTCTTGATGTTACTAAGTATGAATTAATTTGATCGTGTTAATTGTTGCATAGTTTGAATTTATTGGAGGTATTAATGGAAACTTAGGAGTTATTTGAGATTTGTGTGGAATAAATGGTTATGGAAGGGTAAAAATGTGTGAGGGAAAAATGGGCAAGTCACCTAAGTTGGGATGGTCAAGGCTTAACAAAGAGGGGCATTCTAGTCTTTGTGTTCCATTAAGTTGAAAGAGTTAGAATTAGAAGAAGAAAAAGAAAAGAAAGAAAGAAAGGGAGAAAGAAGAGAAGAGAGTCGTAGGGAGAGAGGAAGAAGAAGAAGAAAAAGAGGAAACTAAGGTTGCCGTTTTTCGAAGGTTTTGAAGCATTCATCAGGTAAGTTAAGCTCTTTCCATCTTGTTTAAGTAGATTAAACCCTAGATTTGAGTTGCATGAGCTATAATCGATGGTTTTAGGGTTTACGGCAAAAATAGGTGAAATCTCTTAGGGTTGTTGTTTTGGTTGTGTGCTTGTTGATGTTTTTGTGTTGGATGAGTTGAGAAATGAAGTATCAAGCATGATCTAAAGCTTAAGTGTGTAGTATGAGGAAAATGGTAAGATTGAAGTTGAGAAAAGCAGGAAAAATCGGGTTCGGAGGGCGTTCCCTGATCCGCACGTCGCGACACGCCACGGCATGCGGGGAAGGCTCACATGTCGCGATGTGCAACTATGCACGCCGTGGCGTGCGAAAGTTTTAGCCGCGCAGGTCATTCACCGCGGCGAACTCCGAATTTTCTGCCTGGAATTGTTTTGATGTTTTGAGCATATCTTTTGCTTCAGAAGTCCTTTTGAGGTGATTTTTGAGGTGTTGTAAACTAGAGACATAAGGATACAAGTTGTGTGAAGTAATGAAGGTCTGAATCAGTTTCTAAGAATATGAAAATTTGGATGGAAGTTAAGAATGGAAATATTG
Source organism: Erythroxylum havanense (assembly GCA_024752395.1). NCBI lineage: Eukaryota > Viridiplantae > Streptophyta > Magnoliopsida > Malpighiales > Erythroxylaceae > Erythroxylum > Erythroxylum havanense. The sequence continues at coordinate 20,590,576 of JANTNU010000007.1, read as the reverse complement.
TTTCAGCATGAGTTATTGAATGGGATTATGGTTCTTATTTTAGGAAATCAAGTGAGGCAAGAGGAGCAAGAGGATCAAGAGGAAACTCATTCCTAGGCAAGAACA
>JANTNU010000007.1:20561592-20573311 GCA_024752395.1 Erythroxylum havanense | reverse complement strand
ATTAACGTGTGATTCACTTCAGGAAAAACCAACATAAGGGCAAAATGATAATTTTACCTTTTATTGTGTGGATGGCTATAGACACTACAGGAAAAATGTAGATTAGCGACGGAAACTTAGCAACTGAAAAATTTCCGTCGGTAATTAGCGACGACAATATGCTTTCCGTCGCTAAAATTGAATGAATTAGCGATGGCACTAATATTTGTCGCCAAATTTAGAGGGAATTTTTACCGACAAAATTTGCAACTTACATTAACGACGGAACAATATAGCTATCGGTAATAAATTGCTGACATAAAATATACCGTTGGAAATTAGTGACAGAAAGCATATTTTTTTCACTAAAATTGAGTAATTTAGCAACGGTACTAATACTCGTCAGTAAATTTGGAGGGAATTCGTCGCGGGAAAATTAGCGACGGAAGTTAGCGACTGTATATGTTTCGTCGTTAAAAATGGAGGGAATTTTTAGCATAATAAAAAATTTTGAGTTTACCTACGGAAAATTCGATAGGTAAATTCCATTGGTAAATGAATTTAGTGAAAGAAATTTTCTTTCTGTCGGTAAAAAGGCCGGAATTATTAGTGGTATAAATTTTTTTGAGTTTACCTATGGAAATTTCCGTCACTAATTTCGTTGGTAAATTCTTTTTAAATATAAACTCACCCGACATCTCCCTCCCACTTCTATATTCTTTTTCCTTTCTTCTTCTTCCTTCTTCCTACATCTTCTCTTCGGTTTTCTTGGAGCTTATTTCTCTATTGTGGATTACTTTTCTCCTCGACGATGTTGTCTTCTTCGGCTGTTATCATCTTGTCCTTCGGTAGAGGTATTTTTGCAATTACTATCATGTGTTTTTTTATATATTAGATGAAAGTTAATTTCGGTATTTATTACTTTCATTTATTTGTGTATTTTATTATTGAAAAACAACTTTAAGGTATAAATGTTAGTGATAGAAGGGACAAGACGTGATTTTAGTTGTGATGTTAAGATAAATTTTTGATTCATGTAAGTGTTTGATAAAATGTTTGTTATTTGAAAAAATGATTTCAGTTCTTTATTTTCAGTTCTATTTTAGTATGAAATTTAATATTTTAATTCTTTTACTTGAAATATTGAAGTTCTCTCCATGGTGGCTTTAAGAGAAATTAAACACTTTGCAGGTAAATTTTAAAAAATAGTTTTCAACAAATTTACTGACAGAAAAAAATTCCGTTGGTAAATATATTGGATTTTACCGACAGAATTACAAAATCCGTTGGTAATTTTCTGATAGAAGAATTTACTGACTGAACAAAATAACCGTCGGTAAATTTATAGACGAAAATTTTTACCGTTAGTAATTTCGTTGGTAAATTTACCAACGGAAAATTTCTGTCGTTAAATTTACTAACGGCCATATCTCCGATGCCTTTTTTCATGAATAAATTCTGTCACTAAATAAGCTTACCGGCGGGATATGTATAAATTGCCTCGGTAAATTCCATCGCTAAACTCTATTTTACTTGTAGTGTATAATAAGGTTCTAAATAGGGTTTGTAATTGGACATAAAATTTGTATTGTCATAATATTTAACAATTCAAGAGTTCAACTATTTGTCTTTAGTGGAATGACATTTAGTTAATAAGCTAAAAGTAATTCTAATGAGATTAAATTAATTATGGCCTTATTGGAACTTTAATTATCAAAGTATAATGAGATTCCCGACTTGGCTTCTAGGAAGGTTATCAAGTTAAGTAAGAAATATAAATGGAGATTTTAGAAGCCCATAATTGAATCTTGGGCTTGCTCTAATTAATGGTTAATTAGAACCCCAAATGTACATTTAGAAATAGGCTAGACTTTGGTTTAATGTAATTGATTAGAATAATTATATTAAAACAATTTTTTTAAAGAAAGGAGTAGCATTTTTAGTTTTATTAGGGTTGAATGTGCATGATGATTTGGATATATTGCTTCCGATGCAAATATGATTTCTAAAAAGTTTTGAAATCTACCGGTTCTCCAAATATAGCAAGCTTTCGTTTTTCGATCCAACAATTGGTATCAGAGCTAGTTTCTAATGCATGATTTCGGCTCCTATATGGTTGATGCATGGGTTGGCAATCATTTTTTTTTATGCTGCATATTTTTATGTGATAGAAATATATATGGTGTATTTGTTGCTCTTTTGGTTGTCCATAGAAGTTCAATTTACCATGTAAGATTTCTTCATTTGGTTGTAACAAGGAGGGTGGTCTATCATCATCATGTTTCCTCCTTGGTTTCATTTTTATGTTAACTTTGATTATGTAATGTACAAAATCATGTAATGATGAAGATGAAGAAGCCATGGATTCAAGAAATGAAGAGGTAAAATTTCGGTTTTGGTTATGGTATCTTGGCTATTTTTTGGTGTTCTGAAAACAAATGTGTTGGAATTTTGTTTAATTAAATTTTTGGTTGTATAATTTTTTTTGTAACAAAATTTCATTTTTTACAAGTGCTGGAATTTTTATGCAATATTCATAAGTTTTGGTTTTGATGAAAAACAAATGCAGACTTTTATTTTCTAATGGCCAAAAATTCGATTTTATGGAAAACCTTTTTTATGTTGAAAAGTAAAACCATTACACACTTTTTACCGATTGGGCCGGATCATGTGAGCGAAGAGTTCAAAGCGGAAGATCCAAGTCTAAGAAGAATATTTTGGGCCTAAAAGGCTTGTAAATATTTATGTTTCTAGGAAGGACAATCAAAAGTGGCTTAATTAGTTCATATGATGAATGCACAAATGAATGCAAATAATATGTGATTGCATGTGATTGCATGTCATTTAGAAAAAATCCAACCCTGGGCCTTGCCATGCATTTATTATGTATGAGATATATAATGAAACAATACTGATAATAAATTGCATCCAAACAAGATGGTATTTAAAACTTAAAGCCTAAAATGATTGAGTGGGAGATGATGCTCATGTGAGAGTCCACGATCCCCAAATGATGGCCCATTTGCATGTGGTGAAGTGTTACTCCTCATCATAGGGCATGAATCCTAAATCTTGCATGCTTTGCGTCTCCTTAAAGACAAATCAACTTATTGATAGCAAATGTGACCTCCCACCGAGGCATAGTTTGCAGGTATCTTTAGTGAACGAATCAAATGGTTAAACACTCAACATTTTTTATCAATATACTGCCCACCATAGCTCTGTTGGTAAAAGTATGGATCAAATTATGATGCTTCCCAAAAGACTGGACATGAGATGCTTGGTAGTTTTTTTAGTGGGAGGGTCCCAGATTTTCTTTTAATGGATAAGATGGCCCACCGTCACTTAGTCTGTTATAGATAAGAAAAATAACCGTTGTATAATGTTTTAATTTTTTAAGTTTTGTTAAATCTATCATCATGCATACATGCATCATGATTTTATAAAAAGTTCCAATAATTGTTGACTAGTATGCTCATGTTTTAATAATTTATATTTTTAGATATAATAAACCATAAAATGAATCCACTCACCCTGCTCTTGACAAATAACAAATTAGAAAACAGAGAAAATTTTAATGAATGGAGACGCAACCTTGACATTGTTCTTCAATATGAACGTATTTCACGAGTGTTAACTGAAAATGAGCCTACACCTCTGGGTGGAGATTCAACTCCTGAGATAGTCCAACAACATAAGCATTGGCAGAATGCTGATAAGACTACTAAGTGTTATATTCTAGCTTCTGTCAATGGTATGTTGGAAAAACAAATTGCTTGTATGAAAACTGCTAGTTCAAAGGTCCATCACCTACATGATATGTTTGGTGTGAGGACTATATTTACAAGAGTGAAAGCTATCCAAAACTTTCATATTCTTATATAGAAACCTGGTGAACCGGTGCGGGATTACATGATAAAGGTAATCTCTACGATCGCTGAGGATGAGATGCATAAGGCAGATATGGATGCGAATATGCAAATGATTATGATCATCAATAGCTTACACTCTTCTTTTCAGCAGTCTAAGTTGGACCATGAGCTTAACAGTAAAGATTACACCTTGAGTGAGTTGCTTAATGCCCTCCAAAGCACGAAGGAGATGGGCCACTAGAAAAGAAACTATTCAATCTATCTTGAGTCCCTCAAAAGCAAACAAGGTATGGGTTTGCTAAGTTTGTTAGGAACTAGAAATGTGGCAGATTTATCTATTTCTTGGATATCTACTCAGGAGCCACTAACCATGTTTGCAATTCTTTGCAGGGCTTCCAGCAAAGGAGAAGACTACCTAAAGGCCAGTTTCAAGTCAAGATAGCAAATGATTCCTATGTTTCAGTAGAAGCAATGGGAGTAGCTATCTTGGACTTTCCTAGTGGTCATAGGTTATATTTGGAGGATTTTTGTTACATGCCAATGATTGTAAGGAATATGATTTTTGTTTTTTTTGTCTAATAAAATCTGGTTATTCCTTATATTTTGAAAATTTTGTTTCAATATATGAGAATAAATATTTTATTTGTGATGCAATAATTAAATAGGGATTATTCTTTATAAAACCTATGATAAGTTCACTAAACACCACAGATTCGATAAAACCAAGACAATCTAATGTCCCTAGCATTAATTCAAAGTATCTGTGGCACTTAAGAATGAGTCATATCAATCAGAAAAGACTTGATAGGTTAGTAAAAGATGGGATCCTTATGGGCTTGGATAGTAATCTATTACCCACCTGCGAATCTTATATTGAAAGAAAAATGACCAAAGCCTCATTTCCTTCTAAAGGAAACAAATCTAAATCCACATTGGACCTGGTACATACTGATATGTGTGGGCCCATGAATGTACAAGCTAGAGGAGGTTATGAATATTTCATAACCTTTATAGATGATTACTCAAGACATGGATACTTGTATTTGATGCATAAAAAGAGTGAATCCTTTGAAAAGTTTAAAGAATTCAAATCTAAAGCTGAGAAGTAACTAGGCAAGCCATTAAAACAACTTCAATCGGATCAAGGTGGTGAGTGCTTATCTAGAGAGTTCCAGTAATATTTAATTTACAATGGAATTGTTTCCAATTTTTCAACTATAGAATAGTGTAGCAGAGAGGAGAAATAGAACTCTATTGGAAATGGTAAGATCAATGATGTCCTACGCTAGCCTTTCATAATCATTATGGGGATATGCCATACAAACGGTGACATATCTTCATAACTTTGCTCCATCCAAATCGATGCTTAAAACACCTAGGGAGCTGTGGACTGGCTGAGTGCCTTCATTGAGGCACTCAAGGACTTAGGGATGCTCAGTCTATGTTCTAAAGTCTGAATCCGCAAAGATGGAACCAAGGTCAGAAGTATGCTTGTTTGTAGGATATCCCACGAGGACTCGAGGGTACTATTTTTACAATCCTCAGGATAGGAAGGTACTTGTTTGTAGGATATCCCACGAGAACTCGAGGGTATTATTTTTACAATCCTCAGGATAGGAAGGTATTTGTGTCGACAAATGTGACCTTCTTAGAGGAAGGACCTTGGCACATCGAAAGCCACCCAATTTTCCTCCAAACATGGTAGCCACACTTGAACCTTAAAACTCTTAAAGTCCAAAGTATCCCACCCTATATTAACTTCCACAATATCCCACTAGAATATTGGACAACCCAAAGGCTTGGAGCTCTAGCTAGCTACATTGGAATGTCGTTGTGTATGGATGAACTCACAACTAAGAAGAAGTGAGTCCATTATGCTCGGATTTGCATCAGTGTGAACATTACCCAAGAACTCCCTTAAGAAATTCCAATTATGAGGTTAAGAGAGGAAGACAAGTTATGGGAAGATACAATAAAAATTTCATACCAAAGGAAACCACCTTCCATTATCCCTAATAAAATCTTAAAAGGCAGGGGAAAGTTTTTTAAAATAAGAAGCTACTAAAAACTTATGGAGTTATTTGAAGTGGCAACTTTGGAAAATCCCCTTTCCTTGACAACAAGGCCATCATACTACCTAAGGATGCTGATGTTATACTACCTGAAAATGAGGAAAGACAAAGTAGTGAGGTAATGAAAATTTCTCTACTGGCTCACATACAAAAAAATAAGGAGCACAGTTTAGCAAGCAATGTAGAGCAACAAGATTCACAAGCACAAAATACAACACATGGCATTCAAATTGAATTAAATAATGACCAAATCTTCCCAACCACAAATTCAGTGACTATGCAAAATGATGAAGGAGATTCAGAGTTTAGTAGCATCCTATCCAATTTGAAACTATAGCAACTCCTAAAGGTTCTATTACTTTTAAAGAAACTACAACAAATAGTTAATTCCATACGGTGGAGAAAAGTAGGTGAAAGAGGGATAAAAGGAAGGCCAACACAAGCCAAGCCTTTTAACCTATGTCTATAATCACGTGGAATGTATGGGATAAATTCAGAATAAAATTTTTTTAGATCCCACTAGAGCATGATTATCGAATAAAAAATTTAGCCAAACTAGATATTTTTAGATCCCACTAGAGCATGATTAACCAAATTCAGAATAAAAAATTTAGCCAAACTAGATATTTTTAGATCCCACTAGAGCATGATTATCAATCGCCAATATCATGCTTTAGGTAGAATTATAATATGCTACAGGGAGGATGAACTAAAAGTGGATCTATTAGACTCAAATGAATAAGCCATACATTTGAAAAATATCCTTCTTACAGAAGCATATCTAGAAAAACATTTCTTTCATCTATGTAAGCAACTTTCGATTCCACAGAAGAGACCTATGGAATATCCTGACTTTATTCAACAACATTGTTTCTATTCCTTGGCTAATATATGGATATTTTAACTCCATATTATACCCCTTAGGGGCACAAAGAAACTACTTTCTAAAGAATTATTCAGTCAACTTGAAAGACATGGGGGAGGAGTTAGGGGTGGCAGATCTTAATCCTCTCCCAATATTTGTTTTCATAATAACTCATGTAGTCATTAAACTTAGGATGAAGATAACATAGTCAAGTTATTTGCATTCAAATAGGGATGATCATTGTACTAGAAAATAAACAATAAAAAATCACATTTCTAAAATAATAAAGTTTTTATAATCTAGAGTAACAACTGAACTAAAATAACTAATATCATTGCAGAAAAGAAAGAAAGATATAGAAATATAGCAAAATAAAGAATTTTCTTACTGATGATAGATAAGTCCATTTGAAGCCCCATAAGTTGGTGAAATTTAAAAATATCTATGTCTAACATGTTAACATCACTTATAATAAAATTATACGTGTTTTTGTTTCCTCCTATCATTTTCAGAGTTGTCACTACTTGGTTGGTAGTTGCAAGTAGAAATATTTGAGGTTAAAGAAAGAACTAAGATTTAAAAGACAGGTGATTGCCAAAAGTCTAAATACAATATGAATAACAGGATAATTATCAACTACTTTTATGATAATGATCATATATACAAATTTAAGACTGGTAGATGGAAACTAGATGGTTTTTCTAACAATGTCGTAACATCTTAACTTCACTTAAATAAATGCCATAATATTATAGCAATTTAACATATTTAAATATCACAATTAATTATTATTAAATTTTATAACTTGGAAAAAAATTAGAGATAAATAAGCATGAATAATGATATAATATTGCTTAATTTATTTTTACACATTAATGGAATGCACTGTTACTATTTTTCATATACATACTAGATAAGTTTTCTGGTGCATGAAATATTTTGTAAATTATGTATTTTAAGAAAATTATTTATAAATTTAATTCAAGTGGCATTACTTATAAATTTAACATGATTACACCTTTTCAAAATCCATATCCTTTTATTTCCAAGAAACAATATAACCATTTCTTACCTTGTTTTTTTAAAATTTAAATTTCATTTATTGTCTTAAACTTGTTCTATATTTCGAACAACTTTTGACATCTTTCTAACTTTTCTATTGCGTTAACATTAAGGTTATTAGTTTGTTACATAAACATATATGCATCTTATGTTTTGTATTTTTTAGCACATTAAGCTCGATATTTACACTAGCTGTCACTCATTATATATATTATTTGTATTGTTCCATATTTTTATTTCATAGTTGCTTCATACTTTGACTTAGTGTTTTTAGTTTGTAGTAAAACTTTCTTTTCTTTTGTACTTTGCTTATCTATGGTTGCTCATTAATGAAATTACCATACTATAGTGAAGATGTGAGTTTTACTTGTTAACTTTAACATGACCACTGTTTGATGTGAAAAGTTAAAAAGGTTCATGTATCTTAAATATTATATTATTTTTCATTCTATCTTCGGCATCCTCTTATTTCACGTAAGTTTAGGAAGAACCTTTTGCATCTCAATTGAGGTAAGTGAATTTGTTTTTTTACTACCTTTTTTGAAGTTAGTTTAATTTGAGCTTTTGTTTGCGGTTTGAACTTCCCGTCTGAATGTATTACATGGATGATGTTTGGTTTACACAAACTGAAACTGTTTGTGGTATGAACTTCAGTTTATCAATGAATTAATATGGGATGAGTTTCACTTATATTATTGTTCTAATTACCTTATGTCAATCCATTATTGCATTGATGCTCTATGAATTTATTAGTTTCTCTTTATTTTTCACGTGTAAATTTTTACACACATCTTTTTAAAATTGTACATGTTAAAACAATTTATTAAAATAAGTGTTCATATTTTATGAATACTTATTCGCACTAGTACATATTTAATACAGGTTAAATATCAAACTTATTTTGTAACATATATGATTACAAATATTTAAGATATGAACCCATAAACCTTAAGATATATGATTACAAATATTCTGTGATGGAGCTCCTGTGAGGCTTATCGATGAAATGTATGAGGAGCCCAGGAGTCATAATGAGAACATGTTGTCTTGATTCACAAGTCTTAGATGTTTTTTAATATTTGGAGGATATAAATGATACTAACTATAGCATCACTTTTTTAAATTAACAGTTTTGCAGAAATGAGTTATATTGATAGATCTTGGATGTATGCCTAATGGTTACATTAATCTTGAATTTTTTGTCGAAGTTGAATCTTTTTTTCATTCTGCATGTTCTCAATCAGTTATGATGGGCTAAAGATCATATGTCTATTTAAAAAGTGCAAACACAAATATTTCCTTCCTATTTATGAAGTTGATGTGCATTTGTTGAGAAAAGAGTTTGTCCCTAATTATTTTAAGTGGACATGACATGGGAAACTTACCATTTGTAGCACCTCAAAGGATAGTCAAGCAAATTCGTTTATCAACCTAAATAAGTTTGAAGGGGGGATTCCATTTAGAACAAATTATGTGGATAGAATTAAAAATTCTTACATGCAAATGATTTATGATACGGTCAATAATACCTTGAGAAAAATATGGAAAATCTTAAAGGAGAACCTAACGCACATGCAAAATAATTTTTTTGACTTACTAAAGTCAGTTGAATAAGAATTATGGCCAAATTGTAAGACAATGATCGATTGTCTTCAATTGCTTGAATATTGAACATAAATTCTAAAGGGCATATTTTGGACCATAGTTTTGATAAAATTGTTCAGTGGTATAATAAATAATTGCCTCCTGATCAGAAAATGGTTAATGGTTTTTGCAATATGAGGAAACTTATTAGGAGTCTTGCCTGTTGAGAAGATTGATTGTTATAAATTAGGATGTATGTTGTATTGGGAGATGAAGTTGAATTATAAGAGTGCAAATTTTCTAGTCAATCTAAGTTTAAGCCTAGAAAGCATTTTATGAAATAGAATGTAGTACCGCAAAAGCAAATATAATATTTCTTGCTAACTGCGACACTTCAAAAACTATATGTTTATGATGTTACAATATCTCATATGAGATGCATGCTGAACATGAAAAGGAAGGTGGATCATCACAGTCTACAACTCGCACTGACTCACCTCCTCCCCCTTCACGGTCTATAGTTGTAAATGAGGTAATTGCATTGAGTCAGACAAAAACCTGGTGAACCGATGCAGGATTACATGATGAAGGTAATCTCTACGGTCACTGAGGTTGAGATACTTAGGGAGGATTTGGATGCAGAAACACAGATGATTATGATCATCAATAACTTAAACTCTTCCTTTTAGCAGTTTAAGTTGGACTATGAGCTCAACAACAAGGATTACACCTTGAGTGTGTTTGATGAATACCCTCCAGAGCACGAAGGAGAAATTGAATATCAAGGCTCATGGGCCTAAGGCTAATGTAGCATCTTCTTTTAAGCCCAAAGGTAAGGGAAAACAGAAGAAGAAGGGGTCCAATGAAAAAGAAGGCCTAAATAGGGGTCAAGGCCAAACCTATGAAAAAGAAGGTGAAAGAGAACATCAAAGGAAAATGTTTCTACTGTGATGAGATGGGCCACTAGAAAGAAACTATCCAGTCTACTTTGAGTCCCTCAAAAGTAAACAAGGTATAGGTTTCCTAAGTCTATTAGGAACTAGAAATATAGCAGATTTATTTGTTTCTTGGACATTAGATTCAAGAGCTACTAACCGTGTTTGCAATTCTTTGCAGGGTTCCAGCAAAGGAGAAGACTACCTAAAGGCCAGTTTTAAGTCAAGATAGCAGATGGTTCATATGTTTCAGTGGAATAAGTGGAAGTAGTTATCTTGGACTTTCCTAGTGGTCATAGGTTATATTTGGAGGATGTTTATTACGTGCCAATGATTGTAAGGAACATGATTTCTATTTTTTGTCTAATAAAATCTAGTTATTCCTTATATTTTGGATATTTTGCTTAAATATATGAGAATAAGGATTTTTTGTGATGTGATAATTAAATAGGGATTTTTCTTTATAGAACCTATGTCAGGCTCACTAAACACCACATAATTGATAAAACCAAGACAATCCAATGACTCTAGCATTAATTCAAAATATATGTGGTACTTAACAATAGGTCATATCAAATAGAAAGGACTTGACAAATTAGCAAAGAGTGGGATCCTTATGGGTTTGGATAGTGATCTACTACCCATCTGTGAATATTATATTGAATGAAAAATGATCAAAGCCTCATTTCCTTTTAAAGGAAACAAATCTGAATTTATGTTGGATCTGGTACATACTAATATGTGTGGGCCTATGAACATACAAATAGAAATGTTGTGAATATTTCATAACCTTTATAGATGATTAGTTAAGACATGGATATTTGTATTTGATGCTTCAAAAGAGTGAATCTTTTGAAAAGTTCAAAGAATTTAAAGATGAAGCTAAAAAGCAACTAGGTAAGCCATTAAAACAACTTCGATTGGATTGAGGTGGTGAGTACTTATCTGGAGAGTTTCAGCAATATTTAATTGACAATGAAATTGTTTCCAATTTATCGGCTCCTCAGATATCTCAATAGAATAGTGTAGTTGAGAGGAGATATAGGACTCTGTTGGAAATGGTAAGATCGATAATGTCATACGCTAGCTTTCTTGAATCATTGTATGGATATGTCATACAATTAGCAACATATCTTCTTAAGTTTTCTCCACCCAAATCGGTGCCTAAAATACCTAAAGAGTTATGGACTGGCCAAGTAACTTTATTAAGACACTTAAGGACTTGGGGCTGTCTAGACCATGTTCTAAAGTCTGAATCTGTTACCCCCAGAATTTTTTTTATGATAAATCAAGCATGATTAGATTAATGGGGTAAATTAATATAGTATTTAATAAAGTTAGCATGAATTA
>JANTNU010000007.1:20445556-20457885 GCA_024752395.1 Erythroxylum havanense | reverse complement strand
ACAAGTGACCAACTAACCAATATTATCTAGAAATTAATCATTGCAATGTCTAATGACTATTTAAGTTTATCTTGGGTATAAATAGAATTGTGGAAAGAGCCTTTGACATAAAGAGTTTGTAAGAACTTTACGAGGTTAAAGAGTGCATTTGAGTGCAAATGTATATTGTATAAATCATATTAATCTTTAGTTCAATGATGTGATCAAGAAAGAAAATTTTTAAGTTTTATACAGCTGTGCCAGTGTAGCAATTTGGAAAATTGCTTGAGAAGTTGTGATGGTTCCTCTCAACTTTAAATAAGATTTGTAGATGGGTACTTTTAACTCATAACAAGGCAAGACTAATGTAAGGGTTCTTACTGTCTGTATGGTTGCTGTCTTCAGTAGTTAAAGACAGAACTGAACTGAACTGAACGGAACAGAAATTGGAGACAGTAGGATGTTTGGTTGTGATAGACAGAACAGAAAAATTGTTCCGTCTCTGAGACAAAATGTGTTTGTAGCAAAGAAAGATATTCTTAGTAAGTGTAAGTTAAAACTTGCTTGGTCAAACAATTGTAACTTAGTTTTGTTATTCGTTTTTCTACTCAGCAATTATTAGTGTGAATTTTAAATACAAATTTTTATAATCATTCATAAAAATAAGTAATTCACTCACTAATTCTTAAATAACATTAAGATAAACAAAAAAATTCAATCTTTACCTCAAATGTTTTACTAAATTAATATTTTCACATATTTGATTAAATTCAACAAGCGAGAGGCATATGAAATCTAACCTCTTTTCATTAGAAAAGGTAATTCAGATGTTTGGGGGTAATTATATGAGACTCTTTTTGTACCAGAAGACATTGCATTTAGGTTGTGTTTACCGGATATTACAAAAATTTTATAATTTACGTCTATAGCTATCTGGTATAACAGTTTTATAAAATATTAACGTCCTGTATGTTTAAACTTTTATTTTTAATTTTTGATTTTTGTTTTTAAATTTTTTTTTGAGTTTTTAATTTCTGTTTTTATTTTGATTTTTTCAGTATTCAAAAATTATGAAAACTAAAAAAGTGAATTTTGTTTTTATTTTTTTATAATCTTCATCTACATAAATACTATTTAATTATTTAATATATTAATTTTAATAAAATTATGAATAATTTAATCTTATATTGAATTAATTAAAATTAATTATTAATAAAAATTATGAATACTTTAATTTTACTTCATTTTTGTAATTAATCAACAACAACAACAACAACATTTAGTACTAGCTAAGGCACAAGGTCTCGGGAGGTCAAATAATAGATAGCTTTACCCTTAACTAGTAGAGAGTTTATTTCTATAATTTTTAAATTTTTAAATAAATTTAATATAATAATTATAGGAAATACAATTAGATTTAAATATATAAATTTTTAAACATTTTGATTTAATAATTAAAATATATTTAAAATAAATAATGATCTATAAATAAAAAAATTATTTTAAATAATTTGGTTAATAAAATAAAATAATTTTGTTAATAAATAGTATATAAGAGATTGAAATAAATTTATTTAAATAAAAATAATTTATCTTTAAATTTTGTCTAATACTTAATTATCATATGTGATAAAAAATATTTATGTTGACATTAGCAATCAAATAAATTTTTTATTTTTACTGAAAAACAAAAATAAAAAATAAAAAACTAAAAACTATAATAAAAAAAAGTAAAAGTAAAACTTAAGGAGCCTAAATTGACCATTTGGAAAAATTTTGCCGTCTCCTTTCGTTTCATAGACTCAGAGCAGCCGTGAGAAAGCAAAGAAATATTTTGAACAATTTAATTTCGCTGAAATTGGCAAATAGATCGTCTCGTCCATGGGTTTTCACGTTTTCATCTACCAGACTAATTTCTTCAACATGTGTCACACCAGATCCAACCAAACCTACCAATCAGACCAACAGTTAGAGAAAGTAACTTCAGATGCTGAAACATCCATCATCCCTTCCTGGTACTTTCCCTTGCTTGTAGGGGTTCTCTTGTCTCGCTTCGCTTCTATATATTTGACCCACACCACACCCACTCTGCTGCCACCACTTAACAGCCACCTCTCTCTCTCTCTTGCACTTGCAGTTTTATATTAAAAATATCTTTTTTGAAACTGCAGAGAAACATGAATGGTCAGTCTCCAATTGTTTCGGAAGCTGGTCGGACCATGATCATCGGTTCTACAGGATATATAGGTCGGTTTGTGACAGAGGCCAGCCTAGAATCCGGCAGGGGCACCTACGTTTTAGTCCGTTCAAGACTAGTCAGCCCCTCTAAGGCCTCTATCATCAAGGCCTTCCAGGAGAAAGGATGTCACGTCATATATGTACCATACCAACGTTAAGCCTGTTTTCTTGTTCAATTCTTCCCTTGGTGTGACATGCACAACGAAACACACAAGTAGCGTTACAGTTTGGTTTATTAATAATTATGATATGTTCTATTTTGGTTGATTGTGATAAAAATTAACAGGGATCGATAAATGATCAAAGTTTGATGGAGAAGGTGATTAGGGAAAACCACTTGGAAGTAGTGATATCAGCTGTTGCGGGTTCTGCGATACTTGACCAAATCCCCCTAATTAAGGCCATTAAAGCTGCAGGCACAGTTAAGGTATATATATAAATAAATAAATGTTACTGTTATATTCAATGCTTTCATATCTAAAAGTCACCTTAAATAAACTGCATTGCCCTTGCAAGTTCTGAATAGAAATGTTTCTGGCTTTGAGTTCGTTTTTTCACATAGATGCTTTCAACTTGTCGGTGAAAATGTATTTACTCGAGAGAAAATATTTTGTTGGTTCAGAGATTTTTGCCATCAGAATTTGGTCATGACATAGACCGAGCAGAGCCAGTAGAGCCAGGGCTAACCATGTACAAGGAGAAGAGAAAGATAAGAAGGCTGATAGAGGAAGCTGGGATTCCGCACACATATATTTGCTGCAACTCCATTGCAGCCTGGCCCTACCCTGACAACACTCACCCTGGCGAAGTCCTCCCTCCCATGGATTGCTTCCAAATCTACGGTGACGGTTCTGTCAAAGGTGCTTACTTTTTCACATGAACATTCATAACTTTCTCACTGAGAAGCTGAGTGTGAAGATTCTATATATTTTCTTTTTTTAATTGGGTGTAAGGCATCCATCTTACCCTGAATGTTATTTATCTTTGTACTCGACGAAATCCAATCACGGTACTGATCATGTATATATATATCACCCCTTTTGTTTAATGGTCTCCTAACCCCCAAACCAATTCTATGTTTGATGTAGGTGGTCACTTCACAATTCACATCTATCTCTGCTGATTGTTGCATTTTTTTTTTCTAGTAGTTTTGAGAAAAGAAATGAGTTTAATTTGTGCCGATATGATGTTGACAGCATATTTTGTTGACGGCAAAGACATTGGGAACCTGACAATAAGGGCAGTGAAAGACGAGCGCACAATCAACAAGACCGTCCACTTTCGACCTCCGAAGAACCTACTCAACATGAATGACCTTTCATCCTTGTGGGAGGCCAAAATTAGACGCAAGCTCCCTAGAGTTACCGTCTCTGAAGATGTTCTTCTTAACGCTGCTAAAGGTTAATTTGCTTCTATTCCTTTTCCATTGCCTGCTAATACCGGCAATCAATGTCCTATATGTCAACGTACCATTTTTAAAAAACATTTTTAAGTTTAAAATCTTTTAAAATTTTTCTTAATTTAAAATTTTAATCTAATATTTTTATTTTTCAAAATTAAATTTTAACGTGCAAATCAAAATTTTACGGTATAATGCAATTTTATACCCTTTCCTGTGCTGGTACTCTTGGAAATTCAGAACAATTCACACTGCTTCTTTATCTTTGCATTCCTGTGGGTAGTATGTATCTCTGCTTTTATGTGATAACCTGCTAAGCTTCTTGATCTTATGTGTGCTGACAGAAATGCGGATCCCGCAAAGCATTGTAGCAGCAATTACGCATGACATATTCATCAAAGGGTGTCAGGTAAATTACAACTTGGACAAAGAGAGTGATGTGGACGTGTGTTCTTTGTATCCAGATGCAACTTTCCGAATCATGGATGACTGCTTCGATGACTTCCTTGCAATGCTCGTCGATAATGCAAAGACAGTGAAAAAGGCAGCAGGCAAGGACAATGGCATTATCATGCCAGATGCTAAACGGGAGCCACTGCCTATTACTGCTTGATGGTTCACTCCCAGTAGGATTTCCATTCATTGAAGTGGAAATATGCGTTTTAAAAATATTTAAAAGATTCTATGCTCAGCAGCTCAAATTTTCATGCAATAATCCCAATTATTTCTGTCCGTGCAGGCAGATCAAAATCAGAAAGATTATAGAGATAATAAAAACTCATTATGTATCCTTGCATGTTTCAGTAGTCACTAAAAAAGATCACGTGTATGGTCAACTCATTCATGTATCCTCATATATATATATATATATATATATCTTAGTAATCTATTCAACTCACTCATGTACCCAAATATGTATCATATCTTAGTAATCTAAATCGTATTGAACTTATAGTTAAGAATGAATTTTGGACTCTGAAAATGACGCCATCACAAACCACTATTTCCTGGACAGTACACCTAAATATGCAACCAGGATTAAGGACTGTAAAAATGATATCTGTATGAAAATGATAACAAGCATCAACTATAAACAAAATATGGCCTTCTATATAAGATGAGATAAAGTAAACAGAGTCTAGAAGACTGATTGTTTTTCATTGCATTTTGCGAAAGGCTTGTGAGCCTTGATATACAAGTAAAGACAAAACCAAAAAGAGATTCATAGATTATACTGCAACTAATAATTTTATCTAGTTTGATCTGTGTTTATTTACAAAGATTGAATAGTAATCTTATCTACAAAGATTGAATAGCTAGGATACACTACAAAAAAAAAAAGGCATTTTGCGACATTTTTAAATCGTCACAGAATGTCTAGAAACGTCGCAGAATGCCTGTGACGTTTATTGATTGACATAACTCATCAGAAGAGACAGGCCAATAGTGTTTCCTGGGAACAAGACCATGACTAAAGAAATCTTCATGCTGTGGGGAGATTATGAGCGCATGGGAAGATTATCGCAGGATATAATGTATTTTAAGCTCATAGACCAAGCATAGCCTTCAGTATAGATTTTGTACCTAGAATTTGGAGAAATGGGGGTAAAAGGAGGAGTGAAAGACCAGCTCTCTCACTAAGACAAAAGATCTCAACATCTAAACAAGACTTAGTATATATACTAAATAATCTTAAAGTATCTTTGATTAATGCCTTATCCATCTGTACCGATAATCACATTGATTTGCTAATTTTGAGCGCTCAAAATTGGCTTTCGCTTCCTCTCCTCAATCCTAAGGTATTCAAAATATACAACATTAAAATTAAAAGTTCATCAAATTGAGCAATACTTGACAAATTATGAAAGAAACACAACCTGTCACATAATTTGTGCTCCCCACTTCTTAGAGTGATTGCATTTTAGCAACTTTTCACGAATAGGAGACACAATAATAGGATTCCCTTTCCAATATGCATGTGGCCATTTCCTTGCCCAACTTCGGCCCTGAGAACCTTTTCTAATGTCTAGAAATTCCTCTTCCCATGATCTTATATTAATCTCTGGCCTTATATAAGAGTCATTGACAACACGGATTGGTCATGTTTGTGATCACATCCAAAGTGGACTATCCTTCATCATGCTAAACTTATTGAGGGAAAAAGGATTCAGCAGCAACACATTCACATAACAATGGTGCCAACATTGGTTTTAGAAACAATCAAGCCTCCATTTCAACATCAAATAACAACTAAATAGATATGTTTTGAAGATCCAATTTCAATATCAAAATGCATGTACAGAAACACGATTGTTTAGCTAATAATGAGCAGCCCCAGAAGGACCAATTAGGAAAAGGGATTTCAAAGTGATTCTCCGCAGTGCAATATCTGAAGAGTGGCAAAGGGAAATCCTTATGTTCTACTTCTTTCTAAAAGACAACTTTGACTAATTTAGCCTAAATTAGTCTAATTTTTCCCCTGAAGTCGGTACACAATTTATACACCTATGAAAGACTTGAAATTTTGCATTTTGCAAACTTGAAATATCCTGAGCTTAACCTTTCTGCTACCAAATTGACTTCAATAAACTCTCAAATCTCAACTCATTTGTCTCATCACCTTTAACTACATCGGATCAATCATAATTCCTATCTTCCTTCCCATAACTTCTCACTTATGCATACATATATGTATATCGACGATTTATGCTCCAAAATCATCAACTCAAGATGATAACTTCTTCACGTATATCTAAATTTCAACTCACATCATCCATGCACCATTCACACTTCATTAACATCAAAAGAATAAAGTTTTTACAACAATTTAGTGGGCATTTTGAGCTACCTTACATTATAGTCCAAAAATACCAACTTTACAAGAACAATAGTTTTTCAAAATGTGACTAAAGTCTTGTTTTACACGATCTAACTTCAAAAGAACAAAAATGCAAATTAGAGTGATGCCTTAACTCTCGACTTGATCAATCGATATCTTGTTCATCACCTATAGATGGGGAGGAATGGGGTGAATTTAAAGCTCGTGGGTAATAGTTTTAGAATCGGTAACAAGCAAAAATCATTAAAAGCCTTTATGATCAAAGTCAATTTTGTATTGAATCATAAAACACAAAGTTCTTAACTTATTTAGTCAATTCACAAATCATATAAGTCATACATCCATCAAACTTGCCAAATACATCATAACCAATCAAACACATCAAAATCAATTAGACACATCAGAATGGTTTGGGTGGATTCGTAACAGAACATACTACACATTTCTCATAAGGGTCATGAGTAACCGTGAACAGAACTTACTATCGCAATCCACAAAATGGTCTTGCATAGCCGTGAACTTATGGGAGTCCGTGAAGGAGCTCCATGCCACTAACGGGTAGGTGGAAGAAACCTTTTTAATCAAGTGCACTTGACTGACAGAACAGACCACCACAAACCCACATAACATGTTATGCATGAACAGAAAATAGTTTGCCCAATTGACACATTTTTGAAAAACTTGATTTCATATATATCCTTTCAAAATCATTTCCATTTTTTGTTTCATAATTCATGCACAAAATTCACACACACAACATGTGGCACTTTCTCAAAGCATTTAAAGAACAATAGATGCACATTTACAAGTAGTTGAAAATATTTATTTCCTTTTTTGGAAAGAAACATTGATAGCTTATTATTTAATTATAAAAATATAACCCATCTTAGTCTCCTTACTTGAAAACTTGCTCAAGGATGTCTCTTCTCTTGCTCCTTTTGCCTCTCTTGTCTCCCTTCAAACATTAGCAAAAATTCCCATTCAAAAAGAACTCCAATTGAAAAGCCCAAAGAAACCTATGCATGAAATTGACCCTAGAATACTTAAACTCATGCATTTCTTAAGCTCAATGAACCAACACCCTTCCAAAAATCCAAAAGATTTAACATAAACTTAACTTGAATCTTCACCAAACAATGAATTTCTTGGCTATAATGGAAGCTTTAATCTTCCTCTTTCTTTTTTTTCCTTCTTGAACACCTTCAAGTCACTCTTTAGAACTAAGAAAAATTGAAACCTAGTTGACCTCCCTTGTTTTCTCTTCTTTCTTCCTTTTTTGTGCTTCTCTCTTCTCTTTTTTCTCATTCACGTTTTTGGCTTCTTCCAAATACAAGACAACAATTCTTCTCCCCTTTTATACCCTTAATGATTACACAATGTCCATTTTGCCCCTCCTTTAATGCTTTATGATTTTTAAGCTTAATTGATCTTCCTAAAATACCCCTTATGTAAACTTACCACCTTAACACTTTAATTCTCTTAACCTATATCATATTCTCTAACTCACATTAACATGCTAATTAATTTCAACATACATTAATCTAGTAAGACTCCAAAATTTATCAAATCATGCTTATTTATCATGAAAAGAATTTTCAGGAGTCATCAATTAATGAGCTCGGTATCTACAATGGATACGAGACGGTGAAAAAGACACTCAGTCATAACTAAATAATAAAGGAAAGTGAGTCTCATGAGCATTGCACATACAATTTAATATGCAATTATGTGAATGATTGAATTGAATTAAATGAACTGTTATGAGTGTAAAAGGTGAATAAGTGAATCAAGTGTTATATGATACTATTTGAAAATTGGTGAAAGGTGTGCATTATATGATGACATGAATTAGTTGTGAACTTGAAACATGAACTGTAAGTGTTATGTATTATGAGTGAGCCATTGATGATGAATAACTCACTGATTCGCAAAACTCATTAAAATTACAACATTGACTTTTTCAGGTGCGAGAGAGCAGGCTTAACTTTTAAGACAACTTAGAAGAGATTTAGTACTGCTTTTGGATAGAAGAAATGGCTCAAGAGTCGGTCAATTGAGATTGAAAGATTTAGATAAAATTTTGTATAGGTCCTCATTCATATAGCATGTAGCATATTTTATAATAGTGATGTAGACTTTGATAGCTCTTTGATATTATATATAAGGACAAAGTATGTAATGCTATATTGTATATTCGATTTTATGAAATGAAAAATGAGGAATTTGATTTTTAAATAATGTGATATTTATGTTTGAATGATGATGTCATGATCAAGTTAGTGACCGGATTGTTCTAACAAGCCACCCTTGTGGGGTATATACTCGAATATTCTTCAGAATGTCGGATATGTGTCCTATGAGAGTGGGGTGTTACATCAAATGAGTGACAGCTTTCCTAATAAAGAAATATGTGATATAGTTGGAAAGAAATGAGTTCCAAATAAGAAATTTTTAACTTAATATTTCTTATTATTTTTAAATCTTTGAAAAAATCTTTTTTCAAAGATTTAAAAATATAATTACCTTATATTCAAATGGACAAATTTGGATTTTTAATATTTAAAAATTAATGAAATTAAATATGTTAAATATTAAAATCAATTATATAATAACGCATAAAATCAATTCTTTTAATTTAAACCAATTCAGAATAATTTGATACAATTTAACTTAATCCCCAATTCAAATATTACAAAATATAAAAAATCATACCAAATTAAATTCAACCATATAATTCAATTCAATTTAACTCGGAAAACTTAAAGATACAATTTGATTCTAAACTTTTTTAATTAGTTATTTTAGTTTGATTCCAAATATCTTAAATTTGTGTCATCAAAAAGTTGTTAACACAAATAATATTTTTGAATTAATTATTTGATAATTAAAACTTTTATTAATTAATTGAAAACTTAGAACGAAATGATCTAAAATATTTGACACATTATCCCAATTAAAAAAAATTGAGAAGAATGATTTGCTCCGTGAATACGACGTCGTTATCCGGCATCTACAAGGTTTTTAGTTTAAAGCAGACTCTTCCCAAGACCTGAAGGCTGAAAGCAAAGCAAATCACCTGAAATCGAAAACCTTGCCCCTAACTGACAGAGATAGATCCGCCGATGAGAAATCCGATGATGAAGTCCCTAAGTTACGTGTTATTAGGTCTCTTGTTGGCGTCATCAGCTTTCGCCGCCATCGATGGTCCCTTCATTCTCGCCAACAAGAAGGCCACTCTTAACCGGCTCAAATCCGGCGTAGAACGCGTCTCCGTCTCCATTGATATCTACAATCAAGGATCTTCGTCAGTCTCACAATTCTTCTCTTGTTTAAATTATGTTCTTTGATCAGATCTGTTATTTTTCTCTAATTTATGCGGTGTTGACTTTTTCCTTTTGCATGTCCTGATTTTTTTTGATCATATAATTACCGAGTATTTTTTTCTGCTGTGTATTTTAGTACTGGATCTTTATTTGATTTTTCGCAGTTTTCCTGTTTCATGTTTTAAAATAGGAGCTCATAACGATATCGGTTTCTTTGTATCTAGGAAGTCAAGAACTGGAGTTAAATATGTCAAAAAGTTTAGAACTGCAGAAATTCAACTTTTCTACTTGTGATATTGTAATTCTCTGAAGAAGCAAAAGCTGATTAAAGAAATTTTGAGAGATGTGTTTGGGTTGTCCGTGTTTCATTTACTAATCACTGCGGAAGATGTCAGTTATCATCAAATTTTGATTGATGAACATGCTAAATTAGAGCACAGTGATTAAATGGGTAGAGTCTGGGAATTTAAGATCGTTGAAGGTTTCATGCCAAACAGAAATGCGAGAGTTAGCAGTAGCGAAACAATACCCTTACAACCTTAAAATTTTAATTTTAAGGAAGAAACTGAAGCAGTAGATGGCATATAGAGTGATGTTAAAAGAGAGTTTTTGGTTTGGTTCATGAATTGAAATTGCTTGATAAACTGTAGTTAACGATGTTTACTGCCATAGTCTAGCATGTGCTTTAATTCCAAGGGCTATATGAACAGAAAGAAAATAGGTGAGCGGATATGAAGGACAAGTTGGCAAGGGGGAGAAAGAGCACCACAAAAAACATAGGAAGAAAAACAAGGAACAAATAGAGCAGTAGGAGATGGAAGCCTCAACGTCCTCAAGGCTCTAGACTTTTCCTGTAGGAATGCATGTTTATGCTTGTGTTGTTTATTTATCAGAATAAGATGTTGACTTGTTAGACCGCTATCTAGGGTCATTTATCAATGTACAGTAATTCAGTTTGTTGCGCTTACTTCATAAAGAATCAAATAGCACTTTATGACTTTTTACAAATATAAGGGCAATTCAGAAAGTTGATTTGGGATTTTTTTTTTAACTGCTATAGATCAATTTGGTTCTATATGTTAATGGATTCTTAAAAACTCCTAGGTGAAGTGCTTATAGTAGAGATCTCTGAGTAAATTGTTTTCTCATCCATTAGTTATATTTATAATTTATTACCATATATATACTCTTTAAGAAACTCCACCTTTGGCACAATAGAACTTGAAATGAATCGATCTATCTGATATAAAAAACAGGTCTATCCCTCCCATTTCTCTGCTTTTATTGGATGTAGTTCTTATAATTTGATTACATTTTTGAGTGAGGTGAGATTGTTTCTTGCATTAAAGTGTTTTGTGTTGTTTTATTTATATCTAAAGGACTGGGTACGATGTAACTCTTGTGGATGATTACTGGCCTCAAGATCTTTTTGAATTAGTAAGCGGGAACACTTCACAGTCGTGGGAAAGACTTGATGCGTGAGTGCTACTTGTTTATTATGAACTGCTTACTTCTGATTCATTCTTTTGTCTTTCCTTGTAAATCATTACTTAATTCTTTGCAGTGGTGGTCTCTTGTCACATTCATTTGAATTGGAGGGCAAAGTGAAGGGAGCGTTCCAAGGTTCCCCTGCACGAATTACTTTTCGTGTCCCCACAAAGGCTGCTTTACAGGTTATGGACCTTAGCCTCCATACCTTCATTTTTCTGCTTCAGCTCATTTTAAATTTACATCTTTCTCATCTGACTATTATTTGATTCTAGGAGGCATTTTCCACACCCATACTGCCACTAGATGTCCTCGCAGAAATACCTCCCGAGAAGAAGTTTGACTGGGTAAGTTATTCTCCGAAAATAAATGTTCTACCATGTCTTGATGCTTGTCATTGTCCCCCCAACCCTTCTTTTTGGACTAGACTAAAGCTTGTTTCTTTTGTTGTCTTTTCATGTGGAATCTCTTTGGGTCTGGCAATCTTTTGCAGGCTAAGGTAAGCATGCACTTCTCTTCAATCTATGCAGTTGTAAACCTAATCACCAAATAGATGCAATTATTTTATAGTTCTTTATTTTTATTTGTGATGAATAACAAATAAAAGAACGTTATTATTCCTTGATGGATTGTTAAATTTTATGTTTGTTTGCGAAATTAGTACCATTAGTGATGTTACTTGCATTGGTCATATTGGCTGATATTAACTGTTAACCTGACTGCAGAGGCTGTTGGCAAAGTATGGGTCCCTAGTCTCTGTGATCTCCATAGTAGGTCTCTTCGTTTGCCTGGTTGCTTCCCCATCTAAATCCAGTGCTGCAAAAGGAAGCAAGAAAAAGCGCTGAGACACTATTGCAGTTGTCTGAGCCCTTTAAAAACAATATATCAGTGATGATTTCAGGTCATTAGTTGAAAGGTTCTTACCCCAGAAGTGATAACAATTTAAGTTGGAAAATTGGAGTTATTTAGTTTTAGATGAATCTGTTGATTCCTATGCCTAGAGACTAGTTTATATGCAACGGTTAGATGAATCAGTTGATTCCTATGCCTAGAGACTAGTTTA
>JANTNU010000007.1:20280404-20292010 GCA_024752395.1 Erythroxylum havanense | reverse complement strand
AGAGACTGTAGAGCTGCATAGATCAAATTGGCGAGAGAGGCTATGGCTTAAAGGTTGGTCAGCTGGGATTTCTTTTGAGATGACCTAGTTAGAACTGCTCTTTTTAATGTAGATCCCGGCCTCTACCGCCATCACTCCAGGTATTGTCCTCTTTAGTCAAGGGTGAGTCCACGACTAGAACTCAAGACCTCAAGGTTTTGTTCCACTTTAAGTGGACGCCTCTTACCATTGTGCCATGTGAAGTATAGTAGTGATCATTCGTAGCTCACCCTCATCGTAGGATATGTATCAGAATGACCTACGGGCGTCCCGGTGTATACCCTGCGGTAAGGGGGCGCTATAGATGCCCTTTTGCATAAGGAGGTTGCTGCTGATCCTGATCTTTGTGCTATCAAAACAACCCCGGAGGAGGACCCATTATCTAAACCTGGGTGTTCTCTAGTGCATGGAGTGCTTCACTACTATGGCAAGCTGGTAATTCCTCACTCCTCATCTCTTATTCCACAAATTCTGTAGGAATTTCACTATAGTCCAGCAGTAGGACATGGAGGATTTCTTCGCACATTTAAAAGCATATCAGGAGAGTTGTTTTGGCACGGTATGCATGCAACTATTAAGCGTTTTGTCGAAGAATGTCAGGTCTACCAGCATCAAAAATATCAGACCCTTTCTCCGGCGGGTTTGTTATAGCCGCTTCCCATTCCCCAAGCTATATGGGAGGATATTAACATGGACTTTATAGATGGACTTCCAAAATCTTATGGGGTTGATTCTATTCTGGTTGTGGTAGATCAGTTGAGCAAGTGTTCACATTTTGTTCCCATCAAACATCCTTATACCGCCAAGGTAGTTGCCGAGGCATTCATTGACTGTGTTGTGAAATTGCATGGGTTTCCCCGCAGTATTGTCACGGACAGAGATCGAGTTTTCCTTAGTCATTTTTGGGCTGAGTTATTCCGTATCCAACGCACTTCCTTGAGGAGGAGCATAGTTTATCATCCTTAAACGGATGGACAAAGTGAGGTGGTCAGCCGTTGTCTTGAGACATACTTGCGATGTTTTGCTGGCCAACAACCGCGCCAATGGTCTAAGTGGCTTCCGTGGGCTGAGTACTCCTATAATACTTCATACCATACAGCCACTAAGCTTACTCCCTTCAAGATTGTTTATGGAAGAGATCCTCCAACTCTGATACGATATAATAATCATGCACCACAAATTCCACTCTGGAAACACAATTGTTACAACGAGATTTGATGTTGGATGAGCTCAAAGAACAGTTGTTGATTGCTCAAAATCGGATGAAACAAGCTGCCAATAATCATAGGCGCGACTTGACTTTTGAAGTAGGGGATTTAGTCTATCTCAAGCTGCATCCTTATCGACAAAGCTTCTTAGCTTCACGTCCTAACGAGAAATTAGCACCACGCTATTTCTGACCGTTTCCAGTTGTTCAACGTATTGGTAAGGTGGCTTATAAGTTGTAGCTTCTAGACAATGCTAGAATTCACCCAGTATTTCATATTTCGCAACTAAAGAAAGCCGTGAGAAAATCTGACCAAATGCTGCCACTTCCAGCGTCGCTATCTTCTGATATGGAGTGGACAGTGGAACTTGAATAAATTTTAGAGGCTCGTGGTCAGGGAGCTGAGCTGGAGTTGTTAATTAAATGGAAGAACCTTCCACCTTTTGAAGCCACATGGGAACCACTTCAGCTTTTAAGGGATGTTTTTCCTGATTTCCACCTTGAGGACAAGGTGAATGTTGAAGGAGGGGGTAATGATGGGTCACGTCCTGCGATCCAGATGGTTTACAAGAGAAAAAGGCTGAGAGGCTTTACAAGGGCAGGATCCAACAATGGTGAGCAAAAGGAATCGAGTGGGATGCATGAATAAAGTGTGAGAATAGAGGCTGAGGTGGCAAGCTTTGCGCGTGATCATCGAGGAGTGCAGTATGAATGTTATTTTGTGTCAAGTTGTTATGCCATATAAGGTTGAGTTTGTTATGCGTCGTTTATAAGAGCACAGGAAAGAGAGAAGAGAGGCAGAGAAGATTGATTTAATGTTTTAATGATTGAGAAGTAAGGCAGACTTCACAAAACTGCTGGTGTCATCAATTCCTCCTATCAATATACACTCTCGTTTCCTTATAAGCTTGTCTTTTTCAGTTCCATATAATAGTGCTTTGTCTTTTACATTTTATTACATCAGTGTTCTAACAATATTCCACTGGTAAATTTTACTTGGGATTCGTTGAATTCCTCAACAAGCTAGCATATGATTTAATTAGAACTGAATCATGCAACTTGAGAACATCACAGCTCAACTTAAGAAATGAACAGACGGCCCAAAGTAGCATAGAGTCAGGAAAGGTAAGCCATTGATATGAGCAACCCAAAGTAATTCAGGTTACTGCTGGAGCTCTCTGAGAGAAATCTTACGGGCTGCAAAGTGCATGATTTGACCTAATGTTTCAAGTCAAAAAGCCCATGGAAGAAAACCAATGGCAGCTTATAGAAACATTGAGAACTGTTTTAGCCATTAAAAGGCTTCAGTCACAGCTGGAACTATTAAAGGCTGAAAACATGACCTTCCAAAGAAGTCGAATCAATTTAAGTAATCAAAACTAAGCGCCCTTATTTCTGGTAAGTTGGTTCATGTGCTGGACCTGGTCAACTTTTTCTGAATGGATTTATTACTCGATGGATTGGTACAGGGATGCTACCAGATTCAAGACATACCCATGTGCTAAATACACTACTACTTGTGCTATCTGTATCCTCTTTAATGACCATCGTATCATAAGAAGCAATCAGGATCTAAGCTTGTGTGTAAAACATTAATTCCTTGGCTTAAAGTGTTTCATTTTAACGGACGAGGAGATTCACTTTTCTTCTTCTAAAATACATAGGTTTGAACTGTTTCTGCTTTAATTCAGAACCAAGTCATGCTGGAGTTATCTTCATACATCTTTAATGCTGAAATGGCAGCTTCTCATGGTAGTTCCAAAATCCAAATGCTCTGGTTCCTTAACAAGTAAAAAGAATCAATATTTTACACTATGTCTTACTTGTTTTAATGAATTGATATGCTACCAATAGTCTCCACATGAACATAAGCCCTCCTTGAAGTAATGAAACCGCTTTGCATCTCTTACCGCAATTTCTCGATTAACAACTTTTGAGACAAGTTTAATAAAAGTATGACAGTCTCCACAAACCCTAAGATTTTTCATTACCTGGATCACCGAACCAGGAACTGTATTCATGACCCCAAATGTAACAGCCAACTTCTCACTATGAACTTGTAAGGTCATTTTCTTTTCTTCCTCATCAACATCATGGAGAACAGATGCCATATTAGGCACATAGCCGGCTTCAATCAGCTTTGCAGTAAGTTCCTCTAAGAATATGTAAATCTTCTCACGTTCAGGATGCTCCATATCTCCAACTAAGAATACGTGCGAATTACCCTTCAGATCAACCAAGCTAAACCCAGGAGGTTTTACAACTCTCTGATTTTCCAACAGTAGCCTCATTCTTTCCACATCCCTCCACCTTTCAGCTTCGGCATATATGTTTGAAAGCAGAACACGATATCCACAATTACTGGGTTCCAGCTCAAATAGTTCCCTAGCACATACCTCTGCGAGCTCCACATTCTTGTGAACTCTACAAGCAGAAAGAAGAGAACCCCAGATTATAAAATCAGGCCTCCCATTCATACTCCTTATTAAATTATGTGCTTGATCAAGACAACCAGCACGTCCAAGAAGATCGATCATGCAACCATAGTGCTCAACCCCAGGTTCGACATTAAATTGATTCTTCATGGAATTAAACCAGTGCCAACCCTCATCTAAAAGACCAGCATGGCTACAAGCAGCTAGGACCGAAACAAAAGTTATGTAATTTGGTTTGACCCTGGCGCTTATCATCTTGTAAAAAATATCCATAGCTTCTCTTGCACAACTGTGCATCCCATAACCCGCAATCATAGCAGTCCATGACTTCACATTCCTTTCCTTCATGCCATCAAATGCCTTCCTCGCCATATGGATTCGTCCACATTTGCAATACATATCTATGACAGAGGTATTCAAAATCACGTTATCCATTGAGCCCATCTTTATAACCTGCAAGGAAGGGGGAAAAAAATCTAAGCATTTACTGTGAAGAATCACATCACAAAACCTTAACAGGCTGGTTGATCAAATAAAAAAAAAAAAATTTGTCAGTTAGGTTGGCCTTGGATAATAACAACGATTGACAGGGCAGATAATCATTGACATAGGAAAGGGAAATCAGTGAGTACCTGGTCGTGTATGGATTTCCCCAAACGTAGAGCACCAACATGTGCAGAAGCCAACAATAAAGCAGATAATGTAACTGAATTGTACTTGACTTCACCACCCATTATCATGTTACGGAAAACATCAAAAGCCTGAACCGATAATCCATTTTGGGCATACACAGCAATCATAGAATTCCAAGAGACTGCATCCTTCTGATCAATTCCATCAAACAATTTCCTAGAAACACCAACCTCGCCAAGCTTCGCATATGCATCCAATAAGGTATTCTCAACTGCGACCACTTCATCCAATCCACTCTTTATTACAAACCCATGAGCTCCCTGAATCACTCCTTTTCTGGGAACACGAGAACACGCGGATAAAACAGAAACCATAGCAACATCATCAATGAAAACGTCATTATATTCACCATCTCCCTTGCTCTCTTCAGCCAAAAACTCCTTAAAAAGCAATAATGCTTCATAGGCGTCATCGTTTTGGACATAACCCGTGATCATTGACGTCCAAGTGACTACATTTCTCCGAGGAATTTCATCGAACAGGATTCTAGCATCTCTCAGATGCCCACATTTCGAGTACAACCCAATCAAAGCCGACGACACAAAGAGATCAGATTCAAATCCCAAAACAAGAGCTTGTTGGTGGGTTTGCTTGCCGGAGAGAAGATCGAGCAAAGCCGAGCATGACTTGATCGCGCAAGGGAACGTAGAGCGAGTGGGTCTGATATTGAGCTTTCGCATAGAAAAGAAGGTGCGAAGAGACTCTCTGGAATCACCGCTACGAGCCAAGTCGGAGATGAGAGAGTTCCAGGAGGAGACATTGTTTTTGTCGAAGTACTTGTTAAACCAGGTGTTGAGGTTAGCAGAAGTAGTCGCAGTTGAATAGTGATGACGGCTGCTGCAAATTTTGCGAGATACGAAGGCCACCACAGCTGAACGGCTACTTTGAAACTTCATTCATTATTTGTTTCCTTTCCTCGCAGTTGTGTATTGTCGGTCTTCTTCATAGTTTGGATTGAAATAAACATTTCCGCGTTCATCCTGTATAAGAATCAACCAAGTATTAGGCCTGGCACAATTACAGGCCACACCCACGTTGACAAAACCCGTCTTAGGCCTTGTGCTGGGCCTGGACCAGAGATAGCGCAACCTATTATCATCCTTATCAACCATTTAACACATCACACTTACGAAAAGTATAACTATTAACTGATTTTCAATCTGGTTTTTATATAATATTATCCCATTAATAATTAATATTTCAGGTAATCTATTAAATTAATAAAATAGTCCACTTAAATTCTTAAAATTACAAAAAGTTTTTCAGTATATTATATAATTTATGATTGTATCAACTTTGTCTCCAAAAATTATAATAATATAAATTTTAAATAACAACAATCTGTTTATTTTTCTTAATATTATTTTCACATATTTTATATATAAATAATAACTATAATTAATATGAAAATGATCATTTTATCATCATACAAATGTAAAGTTAAGGACATTACAAAGTATTTAAAATGTTACAATTTCATAATATAATAAATAATAATTACATGAAAACATCAAATAAAAAAATAAATAGTCATGACTATCTATTCGATTCCCAATAAGAGTTTGTGTTGAGGAAATAACTAAGTAGAAGTGAAACCTGAAATAAACACATTTAAAATTATATTTAAATTGCATATATCCGTTCAAATCAGATAGACCTCAATTTTTATTTAGTATAAAATCTCCCTAATTACGAAGAGTCTCATCATCACCATTATTCAAATTTATTGCACCAAATGACATGTCAATAATTTCTCATCTAAAATTATATTCTAAGACACGCTCATTTATCAAATCCGGTTACTCAAAAATCAATCCAATAAAAGATAGATATGGTCAAGAAAATTTGGATCTATAGAACTACTTGTTCTATTAGGAGTCATAATAAACAAATAAAATTAAATTATTACAAATTATAATAAATTATATCCAACTTAATAATGATACTGATATACCCTTCCTGAAACTTTAAATTTTATCGAATAAAGATCAAGTCGTTCAATCCTTTGTGCTTCAATTTATTCCTTTCCTTAGAATAAATGAATTCAAATGTGCTCCAATTTCTTTCATACTATGCTGCACTCGTATATTAACTAAGAATTCGAATTGCAATCCTTTGCAATTCAGGAACACTACTTTTCGAATTGATCCAACCAAGTAACTGTTAGACAGCAAAAGTAGTATTATAAATAAAATAAAGCGATGATTAATTTTTAATAAGTAAGAAAAGTGAAAAAAAAACCTAGATTAAGTTTATCTCTTTGACGAATAGTAATTGACATACCAAAATCACCAAAACCATCCTTAAAAATCTCCATTTATGATGTGACCCTGTAAATCAAGATCTAGGAACCTGCGAACAAGTTATTGAGGGGAACTTTCAAAAATCCTAAATCAGTTCAGTTTTCAAGAAAAACCTTGAATAATATTAAAGAAACACCAACCAAAATTATAAAGAAGGATATTGATGCCACGCTCTAGGAAAAGAAGAGATTGAAAGTGATAAGTCAGATGAACCCCATAAGGAATAACCTTGTCAAGTTCTAAGCTCAATGAAGAACCAACAAAGTGAATAACCTCACCAAAAATGTAAAATAAATTCCAATCTCACTTGTTGTACAAAGATAATGATTATATAGGCTAAAGAAAACCCTAATCAATCTTCTAGCAATAATTTATTCCTAAAAATAACGATTATATAGGCTAAAGAAAACCCTAAACAATCTTCTAGCAACAATTTATTCCTAAAAATAAGGAAATCCCTAATATAGAGGAAAGCCTTTTCAAATCTGATTCCTAAAGCCAAATATAGAAAGTGGACTTTTAGGCAGCTCAAGTCAACTAGAAATCTCCTTAAAAGAATCAAAAGTAACCTAGTCTTCTAATTAGGCCAAATAAACCACTAATTAGGCCTATTTAATGCATGAATTAAAGTGATAGGGTTGATTGATCTCTCCAAGCTCAAATCAACTTTTATTGTTGCTTGCTTAGCCCAAACATCTTAAATCAGTCCATTAAGAGCTTCCTTCATCCTTTTAGCTTTTGCCCGAGTTATTGGACCTCCACCAATGTGTACTGGATCATCAAAATAGGTTAAACCAAATTGCACCATCCTTTGCATGTCTTTATCTGGGTTTCCATCATTCCCCCTCTCCTTAAAGGTTTCGTCCTTGAATCTTCATCACCTACATCAAATGGAGAAAGATCATAAACGTTAAATGTAGCACTATCATTATAATCACCTAGTAGATCCAGCTTGGAAAAGGATCCATGGACATAGCTACCCATGGTGCACTTGGTATTAGCAAAGGATCATCTAATACATTAGGCAAAGATCTATATTTGGCCTATTTGTAAGTTATACATTTCTCACAAATTCTTTCTACATTGTATTTCATATGTGACCAGAAGAAATTCTCAACAACTATATCTAAAGTTTTTTGAAAACCAAAATGTCCAATTAGCCCACCTTCGTGAGACTCATAAGCTAGTAACTCCCTTCGAGAACAAGTAGGCACAATAGTCTATTTTACGAAATAAAAAGCCTTCATGTCTATAAAGAAGAGGACCATCAAGAATGAATCTAAACATATAACTTAACTTTTCAACTGTCAGAAATAGTAACCTACATCTTAGCAAAGTACCAATCCTAAGTGACGCTTGTCACTTTCCTCATATCTAAGCTCTAACTTAGTTTCTTTTGAAACTAATTCCTTTAACTCTCATCTTTACAATTCAACTATCTCAAAAACTCAAACTGATGTCTTTTTCCTATTCTCCAAAATTTTCCAAAAATTTATGCCTAAATTCACCAAAATTCACAATTACAATATTCTTGTTAACCAATAGACTTTTCCATATAAATAAGTTCAAAATTTTCAAAACACTTAAAAATCATAACTAAATCAATTATACCGAAAATTATTCATGAATGCATGTACAATTATTTAATTATTCATGAATGCATGTACAATTATTTTCATATGCCGTGACTTCACTATTCATACGTAGGTGTGTAATATACTATGCATGAACATGGGGATGCTTTTCTAATTCTCATAATCACTCACATTTACCATTATAACCCTCCCACAGATAATGGGAGGTTACAACTCTCCCTTCCTTAAAGAAATTTCATCTTCAAAATTCTTACCTATTTGCTCGAACAGATGGGGATATTGTCTCCTCATATGCTCCTCTGTCTCCCATGTTGCTTTTTCAGTTGAGTGGTTCCTCTAAAGGACTTTTACCAATGGAATGACTCTATTTCTCAACTGTTCAACCTGTGATCCCATAGTCTTGATTAGCTTCTCAATATAACTTAAGTTACTAGCAACCTCAATCTCCTGAGTTGGTATCATATGTGTCAGATCTGGTCGGTATCTTCGGAACATACTCACATGAAACGCATTATGCAATTGAGACATCTCATTCGGTAAAGCCAACTTATAGGCTAAAGGTCCAATCCTCTCAATGATCTCGTAAGGACCAATATACCTAAGGCTTAACTTGCCTTTTTTAACGAATCTCAAAACTCCTTTCCAAAGTGACAAAGTGACACTCTTAAAAACACTTTGTGTCCCACACTGTATTCCATTTCACATTGATGTTGATCCATATAACTCTTTTATCTACGCTGAGCTGCTTTAATTCAGCTTCGGATCAACTTCACCTTGTCCACTGTGTCCTGTATTTACCCTGGGCGTTCTACCATTCTCAAACCCTCTTCATCACAATACAATGGCAATCGACATTTTCTACCATACAGTACCTCATACGGTGCCATTCCGATGCTACTGTGATAATGATTATTATAGGCAAACTCTATCAATGCCATATATTGATCCCAAGCTCCTCTAAACTCCAATACACAAGTCCTGAGCATATCCTCAACAGTCTTGATTGTCCTCTCACTCTGTCCATCTGTCTAAGGATGAAATGTTGTATTGAAGTTCAACTTAGTTCCCATAGCATACTGCAAGCTCCTCCAAAATTTTGAAGTAAATCTGGGATCCCTGTCCGATACTATGGACACTAGAACCCCATGCATTCTTACCACCTCATTTACATACTTCTAGGTTAACTGATCAAGTGAGTTGTTCTCTCTCACTAGTAAGAAGTGGGCCAATTTGGTCAACTAGTCTACTATGACCTAAATCGCATCATGATGTCTCAGAGTCTTAGGAAATCCCATGATGAAATCCATAATGATCCATTCCCATTTCCACTCCAGAATGGGCAACGAATGTAACTTCCCTATTGGAGCCTGGTGCTCAGCCTCAACTTGCTGGCAAGTCATACACTTAGACACATACTCTGCCACTTGCTTCTTCATTCCAGGCCACCAGAAATGTTGCTTCAATGTGTTATACATCTTGGTAGTACTAGGATGCATAGTATAGGCAGCTATATGAGCTTCCTCAAGAATCTCCTTCCTCAAATCATTCACATTAGGAACACACAGCCTCTTTCTCAACCATAATGTCTCATCCCTCAATTCAAACTCAGAATCTGGATTCACTTTCACTTTCTCCACAAGCTTCACTATATTAGGATCTTTGCCCTGGACTTTCCTGATTATGTCACGTAGCATTGGTCTTAGCTTTAAAGTAGCAATCAGTACCTCATCTTGCTCCAGATTCAACTCCACATTCAGATCTCTCAAATGTATCAAATTAGGTAGCCTCGATAATTGAATCTGAGTAGTGCTGATATTAGACTTCCTGCTCAAAGCATCTGCCACCACATTAGCTTTTCCTGAGTGGTACTCAATAGTGCAATCATAGTCTTTCAGTAGCTCAATCCATCTCCTCTGCCTTAAGTTTAACTCCTTCTGACTCCGTAAATATCTCAGACTCTTATGATAAGTGAATATCTGAAAAGTCTCTCCATACAGATAATGTCTCCAAATCTTTAAAGCAAAGACAACTGCAGCTAGCTCTAAATCATATACCAGATAATTGATCTCATGATACCTTAATTACCTTAATGCATAGGCAATCACCTTGCCATGCTGCATCAGTACACATCCCAATCCTTGATGCGATGCATCATTGTACACCACATATCCTTCAGTCCCCGATAGAATGGTCAATACCGGTGTAGTAGTTAACCGATGTTTCAGCTCCTCAAAGCTCTTCTGGCACTCTTCATTTCATTTGAACACTACATTTTTCCTCAGAATTTTATTCAGATGGACCGAGATTAAAGAAAATCCCTCGACAAATCTTTGGTAATATCTGGCCAATCCTAGGAAGTTTCGGATCTCTGACATGTTTTTTTGGAGTTTCCCAATTCATCATTGCCTCTATCTTCATTAGATCTACCTGTATGCCATCTCCAGTCACTATATGTCCTAGAAACACCACCTGATCCAGCCAAAATCTGAATTTGGCATACAGCTGCTTCTCCCTCATGATCTATAAAATGACTCTCAAATGTTCAACATGCTCTTCCTACTCTACCCTAAGATATCATCAATAAACACAATTACAAATCGATCCAAGTAGGGCTGAAACATCTTATTCATCAAGGTCGTAAAAGCTATCGGGGCATTAGTTAACCCAAACGGCATCATTAAAAACTCAAAGTGCCCATAGCTGCTCCTGAATGCACTCTTAGGTACATCAGCCTCAGCTATCTTCAACTTATAATACCCTAACCTCAAGTCTAGTTTAGTGAATACCTGAGCTCCCTGCAACTGATCAAGTAAATCATCAATTCTAGGCAACGGGTACTTGTTCTTCACTGTTACCCGATTCAGTTGCCTATAATCGATGCATAACCTCAAAGTCCCATCTTTCTTCTTCACAAATAACACTGGAGCTCCCCAAGCTGAAACACTAGGTCTAATAAAACCCTTTTCCAATAACTCCTGAAACTGAGTCTTCAACTCCTTCAGTTTCACAGGTTTCATCCTATATGGAGGAATAGATATAGGAGCAGCTCCTGGAACTAGGTCAATCGTGAACTCCATTTCCCGATCTGGTGGTAAACTAGGTAACTCTTTGGGAAACACATCCCGGAACTCCGTAACTACCGGAATGTGTTGTACACTTTGCTTAACTCTAGTATCAATGATGTGGGCCAGAAAATCCTCATATCTACCCTAAATCAACCTCAATGCACTCATGAATGATATTATCCTAGCTGGCATTGCATGACTAACTCCTTCTCTAAATACTGCCCTCGGCTGACCAGGAGATTCTAATACTACCTTCTTAGTGTAGCAGT
>JANTNU010000007.1:20262075-20277062 GCA_024752395.1 Erythroxylum havanense | reverse complement strand
TAGGAAAACATCTAGGTTGACTCACAAGTTGCTCTCGAAGCTAATGCCTGGAAGATCCAGCAATGTCTGGAGGTTGATGTTCCAGTTGCCCCTCTATAACAAATAATATACGCAATATCATAATTTGCATAATCATAGGTGTATTAAAAAAATGCACATGTATGAAATGAATTATGTACAATGCATGTTCATGATAATAACAAGTAATTTCTATCGCAAAATTAATCTCATATCAAGACTCATGTGAGTATAAATTATACTTAGGTTTATGCCTCACTAATACCATTGAATTCACAATTCATTTCTCATTGAATCACTTCAGATTTTTCCAAAACACCCCTTTCGGGTCTACTGTTCATGTACAATCAAAAGAATACAAATGAATTAATTTGGTCAAACTCTATTTTAGAAAATTATTCCTCTATGTCTTATCTTTCTAATGACACAAAAAGCATTCCATTTGGTTTAGTAGTGTGAAAGTTATACTCCAAATATCTCCAGACTGCTTTTATTTCGAGACAGTATCCTATACTCAACTTCCATCCAAAAATTGAAGCTTTTAGAGTCCGATTCAGAATTTTATTTCTTCATATAATTTGTATAGCTACGTTTATAGTTTATTGAAAATCAAAAACCATCTCATTTAGAACTCTAAAAATCAAGATATCATTAAAATACTGAAGTATGTTTAGTAGAATAACACCAGTTCATACAATTTAAGGGTACACTCACTATACCCGTTCTACTTTTTCACTCAATCTTTCTCAATTTGATTCAGAGGGCTATTATTTCTAGTAAAGATGTAGAGCAATGTCTTATGAGTCCAATGGTTAAAGAATCAAGTCATTTGGATGTCTAGAGAGGAAGTTATGACCAAAAGAACCAACTATGTTTATGATCTCAATCGTCTTACTTTGCTTCGTCTTACTTTACTTCACCTTACATGAACAGTAACTTCATCTTAGAATGTACAGTAACTTCATCTTAGAAACTTTGTCTTAGAATGTACAGTAACTTTGTCTTAGAATGTACAACACTTCGTCTTAGAATGTACAGTAACTTCGTTTTAGAATGTACAATAACTTTGTCTTAGAAACTTCGTCTTAGAATGTACAGTACTTCGTCTTAGAAACTTCGTCTTAGAATGTACAGTAACTTTGTCTTAGTTTGTACAGTAACTTCTTCTTAGAATGTACAATACTTCTTCTTAGAAACTTTGTCTTAGAATGTATAGTACTTAATTTTAGAAACTTAGTCTTAGAATGTACAGTAATTTCGTCTTACTTTTTGCAGTAACTTCGTCTTAGTTTATATAGTAACTTCGTCTTACTTTGTACAGTAACTAAGATGATGCAATATTATAATTTGTAATGCTCGTATCTCTGAACTTCGATATCCAAAATTTACAAACTTTATATAGTTGGAAAGCTGGAAAGATTATCTACAACTCCCAAGAAGACAACTTTGCCAAAATCTATCAAGATTAATCCATATTTTCTCCCGAAGTCAAAACATGAATTTTACATTCCGTCCCCATGTACTACACCCAGTTCTCACTTCGTGACAAATTTTGAGACTCTTAGAGACAGAATTGAAATTTAATGTCTTCATAAGAAATGTATCCAAATATCTTTTAATCCAAATTAAGAATCATCTTGTTTGGACAACTAAAGAAAACGTTATGTCTAAAAGACTGAAGCCTATTCAGTGAACATTTTCCAGATTTTCAAACCTTCAACATTTCACATCTAACTCATCTTCTACCTAAATTATCTCTTCCATTACATCTCTATAACACATTACACATCATTAATGATCATTCACAATGATATGACATGACATTTACAAGGATATTTCATCATTTGAGTCTCATTTTAACAATAACCATAACATTTAAACCATAACTTACTTGATTTCACTTCAATTTCTTGAAAACAACACTAGCTCTAACTCCCAAGCACCACTTGTTCATCAACTTGAAGGAGGTAAAGGTAGGTTTTTCTTAGGGTGGAAGATGCAAATAGCAAAGTGGCTTGGTGTAAGAAGGAAAACAGAGAAATCTTTTAGAAGGGGTTACAAGGAAAACTTTGTATGTGGGAAGGAAACGTAAAGAAGATGACCATCAAAAATGAATCTAGACATATGACTTAACTTTTCAACTGTCAGAAACAGTAACCTACATCTTAGCAAAGTACCAAGCCTAAGTGACACTCGTTACTTTCCTCATATCTAAGCTCTAACTTAGTTTCTTTTGAAAATAATTCCCTTAACTCTCATCTTTACAATTCAACTATCTCAAAAACTCAATTTGATGTCTTTTTCCTATTCTCCAAAATTTTCCAAAAATTTATGCCTAAATTCACCAAAATTCACAATTACAATATTCTT
Organism: Erythroxylum havanense; assembly: GCA_024752395.1. Lineage (NCBI taxonomy): Eukaryota > Viridiplantae > Streptophyta > Magnoliopsida > Malpighiales > Erythroxylaceae > Erythroxylum > Erythroxylum havanense. Next base: position 20,274,674 of record JANTNU010000007.1, on the reverse strand, counting down.
GCTAACCAATAGACTTTTCCATATAAATAAATTCAAAATTTTCAAAACACCCAAAAATCATAACTCAATCAATTATACCCTGAATTATTCATGAATGCATGTACAATTATTTTCATGTGCCGTGACTTCACTATTCATAAGTAGGTGTGTGACATACTATGCATGAACATGGGGATGCATTTCTAATTCTCATAATCACTCACATTTACCATTCTAACCTTCCCACAGGTAATGGGATGTTACATATGAGATAAAGCATCTATGCCCAAAATATACCCTAGTTGAAATGATACACATTCATGAAAGTACATGTGAAATAGGAGTTAAAATTGTTCTATGATTTGAATTTGAGAGGCATATGACTTGAATTTTAGTATTGATGGACTATAGTTAGTAAATTGGAATTAATTTATACCATTAGAGAATTGAGGTATTTAAATGTATATTTGGACTAGGAAAATTATCAAGTGATAATTTAAGTTGGTACATGGAAATTAGAATGACTAAGCCTACAAATTAGTGACATTTCGCATAGCTAATACATTGACATTTGGCATCATTTAATGTGTGACATTTGGCATCATAATAAAATGACAAGTGGCTTAATTAAAGTGTTAAAAATGGCAGCTTAAATGGTGAGTAAATGGGCTTCATGCCTTGGTGTTAAGTGGCATGTTAAACTAGTGACACCTAGTTGAGATGAAGCTAGTTTCTGCTGGAGTAAATCCAACTTTGTCCATTCTTTACCTTACTTTCTTCCCTCCACCAAAACTCCCATTTTCTCTCTAACTTCTGGAATTTTTTTTCTAGAATTTGGATTGTTATCACTTGAATTTGGTAAGCTACTGAATTTAGAAATAGTTTCTCCTAATTTTCTATACTATTGTTATGTTAATGCTGAAAGTTACACATTAAACTTTGTTATGTGTTGGTTGTTTGGAAGCTTAGTTTAGCTGGATTCTTATAGATGAATTTGAAGTTTAGTGAGGTTATGGAATTCTAAACTTGGTATCATGTTATAACATGTATTGTTTGATGTTTGAAGTGGATAAAACGTGTACTAAATTAAGAAAGAATTGAGGTTAGAAATTTGATACATGCTGGATACTTGTTAGAAGGAGTCATTCCACTAAATAGGTATCGGTATTTTAGCCATATCTTGACCTATAGATATATAAATGGGATGATTTTAATTTCAGCTTAAACTAGATACACATATCTATAACTTTCATGAAGGAACCAAATTTGATTTCTATCAATAAGGGTTTTGAAATTTGGATTGAATTTGAGTTTTGGTTGCTGTCCACGATTGAGAACATTATGTAGTATTTTGAGTATAACTCTCAGAATAATGAACCCAATTGCATTATCTTTATTTTTTTTGAAACTTATATACATATAGGAACATTTTTCTAGCAAAACATATTATCTAAAAACGTCAGTTTCTATATTAGAATAGCCATATAAAACTAATCCAAAAACTTGTTCTTTGAAAACACTTGTTTCGAGGTTTCGGGTCACTTATCCCACAATCGAGGGAATTGATTAGGAAGGTGAAATAAATGAGATTTTGTGCAATTTATGAAATACAGAAGTTTAAGTTAATTTATTTGGTATAATAGGACTTAAATGGACTTGTTTAAGGTGTGTTATGAACTTTAATTGGTATTCAATTTAATTGAGATGATAATATAAAGAATGCATAGTGTAATATGATGAATACAATATTGAATTACTTGGTATGTTCATGAATGAATGAGTTCCAAAGGCTTATGTATTATGAATTGGATATGGATGTTTGTGATTTGGGAATTTCTGTGATGATATTGTGTTAATTTCTGGACCATCAAGTGTTTGAGGAGTTTGATATTTGGGATTGTGATGGAATTACTTTCTATTTATGAGAATACATTTTTTGTAGCGTCCAAATACCCCTGGGAGGATATGTGAATGCTTCACAAAATAGTACAAACAAAGCAAAATATTTCACGGAAACATAGCATTCAAAATCTTCCTTTGGAAGCAATTTAAAACAAACATACATTATACTGATGCGGAAGCATTTCAAAACACTCTAAACATTCATTATTTAAATTTTAAAACATATCATAAGTTCAGAAACCAACCTATATTATGGTTATTACAAACCTTCATAAAAATTTGAAATACAAGTAAAAAAATTAAAAACTCAAAATACATTTTTGAGTCAAAACAAGACTTTGACTCCATTGGCCATTACGGTTGACTCGTTCCAATCTTTATAATCCTCACTCTTAACCTATACCAGCCAAATTTATCGTGCTAAGTATATATCTTAATGAGTAATAACTATTCTATACATAAACTAACAACTAATTATACGGAATCATGATATAATAGAAGCATGCATTAACAGTTTATCGAAACGAACAATTCAAACATAATGTAGGTCAGAACATATTGTATAAAAAATAGAACTGAATATTAAAAGAGGGTATAATTTGTTTAGATAAAAAATAAAACATATTTCAGAATACAAAAATTAGATGATTGTTAATCCATCAACAAAAGTGGGTAACGGGACTTATACAGAGGGAAACCAAAGTCTCGACACTAAAGTGTCACAAAGGGAGATTGAAGTCCCAATATCGAGGTATCACAGAGGGAGACCGAACTCGACACTGAAGTGGCACAGTGGGGTGCCAAAGTCTCGACATTGAAGTATCACAGAAGCAGCTGCAGACCCTTCTAGGCGTGCCTATTTACCTATAACTAGGACTAAACATATTCAAAAATAGAAATGTCTAAAATTCAATTCACATATCAATCATTGTGTTCATATCATGTATTTAAGCATATCACATTCTCACAGCTTTGTAAATCATTCAATGATCCAAATCAATAGCAAACAAAGTAGTCAAAACAAAATTATCAAATATTACATGCTGAATTACTAACAAAAATTGACCATCTAAATTACTTACAAAAACTCAATGATTACTTACTGAATTTTTAATGAAAATTCATCAAAAATTATTTACAAAGGACCATACTAGATTACTTACAAAAGCTCCCTTTTACTTATTGCCTTAAAGTTTCGTCAATATCTGGAATCGGTCAATCTATGGGTTCCTTTATAACATTTAACACAAACACATATTACTATTGAACCTGAGTATGAAATCATTTATGCATATTCATGTATACCAAATATATATAATGCATGGTCATACCAAATTCTAAGTTTCTTATCCTTAATCTTGTCACATTATCAATCACGTGAAACCATACTCAATTTCTCAATCCAAATTTATCTCATAACCAACTTTTGGGTCCACTTTGCTTAATTATTCACATAAGGAAGATGAGGTAATTTGGTAACACTTCCTTTGAGAAAGTTGTTCTCCTAAGTCTTTAAGTTTCTAATGACACCAAGATCATTCCATTTGGTTCTATATACTGAAAGTTATGCTCAAAAGATCTCAGACTATACTTAAACTTTAATAGAATTCTTATCTCAATTTTCAATCAGATTCTGAAATTCTTAAAGGCCGAATTTGAATTCAATTGCTTCAGACAATTTGTAGCCTTATGACTCTATTTTAATCAAAATCAATAATCATCTCTTTTAGAGATCTACTGACCATGATATAATCAAAATATTGAATTTTATTTAGTGAAATATTCCAGATCATACTATTCTAACAGATTCTCTCATTTTCATTCAATCTTTTTTCAAATCAATCCAAAAAGCTATAAATTTTTATGGATAGGTAGAATAATGTGTTAGGAATCTATTGTTTTAAGTTGCACATCGTTTAGATATCGAGTGAAGAAGTTATATTGAATTGAATGACAGATGTTCAAAAACAATCATTTTTCAGAAAAAATGCCTACATGATCGCGACCTGCGACTTCATACTGGACTTCCATATCTAGTACAACCTCTAAACCTATCAAGTGCAAGCTTATTTGATAATTCATGAAAAAGGAAACCTACACAATCTTTCTCTCACTACTGTGTTTTCCAAAATTTTCTCACTTCTTTCTTCTTTAGGTCAATCCATTCCTATTTCATAATCTCTGCATTTTCACACCTATTGCAACTTATCTTATACTAAAACAACTCAAAATTTAAGATCAAAATTCAAACTTAAAAAATTATATATGCATTTTATGCTTTGTCTCTCTATTACTATGTTTATTTCCATTCCAAACCAATCCCAGATTCAACACAAAACCAAACCTATACCATTTTTATACTTCTCCGCTATTGCTTCTAGTCAACTCAAATAATCTTAAACATAAAAAATAGAGCATATATAGCTATTCCAGTATTTGCACAATTCCAAAGTCACACCATTTTCATATAATGCATTATGAACATCATTAAAGCTATCAGTTTATGCATGTACTCATTTCCAGTATCAAAACATCATTAAATTCATTCACAAAACCCAGAAAATTAGAAACATCACTTACTTGATTCTTCAAACAAATTCCAACTATGACAATGAATGGCAGGGTTTTAGTGGATGGAGGGAAAAGCAAGACTAAAGAGAAGCAAACTAACAATTGGACTGGGTTATTTGTTTTGCAATGGGCAAGACTGATATAAAAATCAAAACTAGTATTTTGCTAATGCAGATTCAGTGACTTTCGGTAAAGACCAGTAAGATTTGAAAAATAACAAAAAGCTTCAATCATTTTGCCTTCTAACACACGTACTTGCGTGCGTTTTTATCATTTTGACATAGGCTCCATGCATGTCTCCCATTTGCCCTTTCGTGCAAGCTACCACATGTCTCCCGTATATTATGCCATTTGTCATACAATGAATGATATCATATGTCAATAATTTATAGGTTTAATCATGCTAATTTTTATATACCAACTTAACTTATCCCTTTACAATTTCCCTAGTCCAAAATTTCAAAATACCTGAAATATACAAAAATTGCCAAATCACATTTATAAATCCATTTTACCTACAAAAATGTCATGAGTGTATGTACAGTTATTTATATGTATAAAAAATACGTATGCACATTTAGTGAATATTCAATATGCAAAGCATATAATGCACTGTAATTCCTAACATGGGGTGTTACAATTCTTCCCTCCTTAAGAAAATTTCATCCTCGAAATTCATACTTGATCCGAATAGTTATGGATACTGAGCTTTCATGGTTTCTTCGGGTTCCTATGTTGTTTCCTCAAGTCCATGGTGTTGCCAGAGTACCTTTACTAAAGGTATTTGCTTATTGCTAAGTTGCCTAATTCTCAGGATAAAATAGAAATTGGCCCTTCTTCTTACGACAAATCCAATTGTACCTGAATTTCTTACACTGGAATTTTATGTTTCACGTCAGACCAATATCTTCTTAGCATAGAAACATCAAATACATCATATAAGTTGGCCAATTCTTTAGGAAGAGCTAACTGATAAGCTACTGGTCCAATTCTTTTCAGAATCTTATAAGGAACAATGAATTGTGGACTAAAATTACCTTTCTTACCAATTCAAAGTACATTCTTCCACGGTGACCCTTTCAAGAACACCTTACTGCCTACATGATATTCATTATTCCTTCTTTTTAGGTCAACATAAGACTTCTGCCTATCATTGGTAACTTTCAACCTTTGTTGAATGATTTGAATCTTTTCTTCAATATCTTTCATAATTTCTGGCTCGATCATCTTGCTTTTACTTAACTCAGTCTAACATATAGGAGTTCTATGCTTTCTACCGTACAGTTCTTCATAAAGCATCATGCCAATGCTGGTCTAATAACTATTTTTGTAACATATCATTAGTTTTTTGAGCATCACAAATCTCTTGCTTATCATCTATTCTCTAAGCATCACATATCTTTTGTGTCAAAGTGATAATGCCAAAATGGTCTTCTGACTCAAGGCATTAGCTACAATATTAGCTTTACTCGGATGATGATTCATAGTACAATAATAGTCCTTAAACAATTCCAACCAATGTCATTGTCTCAGATTGAGTTCCTTCTGGGTAAGAAGATAATTCAGACTTTTATGATCCACGAAAATTCTACATTTTTCACTATACAAGTAGGCTGCCAAATTTTTAAGGCAAACACTACTGTTACAAGTTCCAAATCATGAATATGGTATTTCCGCTATCTTCTATTTCATCTTACTTGAATATGTTCTCAATTAATTTAGAAATTTATGAATGTAACCATCACGAAATTCTAATAACAAATCAGTGTTATAACTTTGTATTGAATCACAAACATTCAAAGGATACCTAAACAACCATTCTGGTTCCAAGTTTAACCTCTCAATATTGGGCACCTTGCCCTTGTTAACATTTGAATGTGTATTCTTAAGAGTGGTGAGCCCCCACTAGGATAAAACATTTAAACAACTCTCTTTTCTTATTTCCGAACAGATTTTTGGGAAACCTCAAACTGGAAATTTCAATCTGACTTGTTAAGAACATTTGTGGCTCTATGTCTTTGGTTTAATTAGAGACAAGAGTCATCTCATTTAGAGATCCCATAACAAAGTTATGGTTGAAAGAATCAAACATGGTTTTGACCTCGATCATATTGCACCTGTCTTGGGGCAATTAGCATAACGGTCATTTGGGATATCAAATTAATATCATCTGAGAACATTTTGATAGAAGACTTTGAGATCTACAACTTTTATGAAAACCACGAAGGCAAACTCTATCGTTTAAAGGGTCAAAAATGGAGAAGACGTGATGATCAGACAAATAGTGTATAGAAGAAGAAGTTTAGTTCATATAAGTAGAAAGCAAAAGAAGTAAAAAGCAGAAGAAACAAAAAACAGACGAAGCAAAAAGAAGATGAAGCAAAAACTAGACGAATTATAGTCAACTTAAGACAAAGCAAAGTTAATTTAAGATGATATAACTCTTAAAATAAAGCGGAGTCAACTTAAGATGAAGCAGAGTCAACTTAAGACAAAGTAGAGTCAACTTAAGACGATGCAACTCTTAAGACGAATTGAAGTCAACTTAAGATGAAGTAAAGTCAACTTAAGATGATGCAACTCTTAAAATGAAGTGGAGTCAACTTAAGACATAGCAAAGTCAACTTAAGACGATGCAACTCTTAAGACAAAGCAGAGTCAACTTAAGACGAAGCAAAGTTAACTTAAGATGATGCAACTCCTAAGACGAAGCGAAGTCAACTTAAGAAAAAGTAAAGTCAAATTAAGATGATGTAACTCTTAAAATGAAGCAGAGTTAACTTAAGACGAAGCAAAGTAAATTTAAGATGATGTAACTCTTAAGATAAAGTGGAGTCAACTTAAGACGAATGACATCGTCACAAACGATACAATTTTATAGACGATATGATGTCATCACGGATGATACATCTGTACAGATGATACCACTTTATACTCCTAAGCATCTCCCCTTCCAAAGACCATAATTTTTGACCTAGATGTCCCAAAATTCTATACTATATACCGTTAGAAAGCTAGAAAGATGATCTACAACTTTCCAGAAGGCACATTTGCCTAAATCAACCTAGACTAACTTAGATTTTTCCCTGAAGTCAGAATATGAATTTTTCCCTTATGAAAACATAAAAATGCAAAGAACAAACTTGAGAGAGTCTTGATCAAACTATAATCATATTCCATTTGCATCAAAAGATAAGAGTTTTACAAAGCTTTAGTGGGATTTCAAGTTACAAATACATTAATATCTCAAAATTCCAAAATATAAAAGATAAATAAATCATGAGTTGCTCAAAATGAAACTAAAGCCTTGCTTTACAATATTTGTTTCAAATACAAAATAAATAAAAATTGGAGTGATGTCTTGACCCTTGACTACTCGATATCTTGCTCGTCACCTAGATATAGGGGAGGAGAATGGGTGTTGAGCTTAAAGCTCATGGGTAACAACTTTATAATCAATAACAAGCAAAACCATGTATAAAGTCATTTTTAATGCAAAAATTCACATTTATGCAAATTATGTATGCATCACTCTTATCAACTTATCATGAACACATAAGCATATCAAAATGGTTCAGGTGGATCCAAAACATAATGCACTATGCATTTCTACATAATGTTCTTGTGTAGCCATGAACTTATGGGAGTCCATGAAGAAGCTCTATGCCACTAACGAGCAGGCAAGAGAAGCCTTTTTATTAAAGTGCACTTGACCTAACTTAGGGGACCGTCACAAACCCACATAACATGTATATTATGACTTGTAAAACATATTGCCCAAAAAGGCACATTTCAGAAACTTGATTTCTTAAGCTTGATATCCTTTCAAAAATCATTTTCATATATCAAACAAAATTTGTATGCAAAATATGCAACACATTCTTAAACATTAAAAGGGAATAAATGTACATTTTAGAAGTAGTTGGAAAAAAAATTTATTGGCATTTCTTGAAAGAGACTTTAATGGCTTATTACTTAATTATAAAAGTGAAACCCACCTTGAATTTCCTTGCTTATAACTTGCTTAAATGTGCCTCTCCTCTTGCTCCTCTTGCCTCTCTTGATTTTCTTCAACATTGATACAAATCCTAAATCAATAGGAATTCCAATTGAGAACCCAAATAAACATATGCATAAAATTGATCCTAGAAGACTTAAACCTATTCATTTTCTAAGCTCTTCAAACCAAAACCTTTCCAAAAATTCAAAAGATTTAACATCAACTTACCTTGAATCTTCACCACTTAATGAGTTTCTTAGATCAAGAGAATGCTCTCTTCTTCCTCTTTCTTTTTCCCTTCTTGCTCAACTTTAAAATCACTCTTTAAGACTAAGAAAAATCAAAACCTAGCATAACTATCTTCTTTCTCTTCTTTTTCTCTTTTTTCATGCTTCTCTCTTCTCCCTTTTCTTCATTCACATTTTTGCCTTCTTCCAACTCAAGCGCACCCTTCATCTTCTCCTTTTATACCCTTAATGATTGCACAATGTCCATTTTGCCTTCTATTTAAAAGCCTTATGGTTTCTAAACTTATGTGACTTGCCAAATTTGCCCTTACACACTCTTACTACTTTAATACTTCAATTCCCTTAACCTATGTCATATTATCTTACCCACATTAGAAAGCAAATTAATTCCAACATATATTAATCTAGTGAGACCCCAAAATTTATTTAATCATGCTTATTTATCAAAAAAATTCAGGGGCTAACACTCAAGGTAATATACTCTTTAAATCCCATCACTTTTACTTACATCTTTATTCTATTTCTCCATCAAATCCATGAAAATACATTTCCTTCCACATTAATTAAAATCTATTCAACCATAACATAACATTAATCTCATATTCCTTCCTAAGGAGCTTTTGGGCTTGTATAGTAGATATTACATTAGCTAACGAACTAGTGTGGATGCCATGCAATATTATTATAAACTGATTAAGCTTCCTAAACATTACTGTCTTAGTATGACAATCAACTACTGCCTGATGCTTGGATAACCAATCCAAACCCAGAATCAAATCAAATTCATGAAATGATAATCTGATTAGATCTTTTATATATTTATTTCTTGTATCATAATAGGATAATTCCTAAACACTTGATTAACCAACACACTAATACCTAGATGACTGGTTATATGAATATCATATTCTAACTAATCTATTGATATCTTCATATCAAACATTTCTCTAGCACAGATATATATATGAATGAGTGGATCTAGGATCAATTAGTGCATGCATGTTAAAATCGAAGAGAGAAACAATACCAGCAATGATTTTAAGTGCATCTTGATCCTCATGAGCTTTCAATACATAGGCTCAAGTCGAAGCAGAAGGCACAGCTAGTCGATCTATAGTTTTCGATTGAGTACCCATATTAGGTCTGTGTTGACCAGATCCTCCTCGTCCTCTACCACGTCCTCTGTTCTTAGTAGATGTATGAAAGACTTCTCTACTGGCTTGTAATGTCTCACACTAGCTTAGAGGGCAATTGGATATTAGGTGCCTAGTACTGCCACAATGGAAACATGCACCTTTAGCCCTTCTACAAACACCCCTATGAAGTGCAGAGCATTGAGGGCACTATGGGGTATTGGAACCTCGGCCCCTAGAGCAAACCCTACCAGAAATAGCTAATGAGGGAAAGTTTTGTTGCCTTCCCCGAGTCACAAATCTTTGAGTATTTTTCAATGTAGAGGAAGTACCTTCTTGACTTCGTTTACTCAAAGACTGACCTCCCCTAGTAAATCCCCTTCGCTGACTCCTTTCTCTCTTGACCATTTCCTACCACTTTATTTTCATTACAGTTTTTACTAGCGAATGGTAAGTCACTTGTTGCAATAAAGTAATTGTCAAATGCTTCTTTTTGGAGTCATGCAAACCATCCTAAAATTGGTGACATCGGAACTCCTTAACAAGATTCAGGGGCATACTTACTGAGTCAGTTGAATTCCTGATCATACTTAGCATTTGATAAGTTTCTCTACTTCAAGTTCAAAAATTGCTACTCTATCACATACTTAGCTTTAAATTCTAGGGCAAAGTAATCCCAAATCAGGGACACAGGTAGCTGCTAATTTCTCATAACGAACTTTCACCATTCATGGGTAGCTCCCTGAAGAAGAGAGGCATCACAGTGTACCATTTGCTTTGCTAGACAATTGATCTCATCCAACACCCTCTTCACCTTCTCAATCCAAAATTTAGCTCTTTTTGATTCCTCCAAAGATGCCGCAGTAAATTCCTCGGCTCCATACTTCTTCAACTGATCAATTGGGGCCTTGAGTGCTATCATATGATGCAATAAGGTCATCATATCTTGAGACAGCTTAAACAAAGCCTCTCCCTAAGCTGTAGTAGGAGGTGGCACCTTAGCTTCACCTCGATTGAACCTAGAGGGTCCAGATATTTATGGACGAGTTTGCTCCAGAAGATTGCTTTCAGCAACTTTGTCAATGGTATCGCATGATCCCTCCATCTTTAACTCTAGAATCAAAGCATGAGATAACCACATTAGGCTAGACATAACTTTGACATACAAGTATAAGAAAGAGTTAAGCACTGGTTATACTATAATTAGCTAAACCATGCTCTGATACCAAAAAGTGTAATGCTTAAATACCCCCTGGGAAGATATGTGGATGTTACACAAAATAGTACATACAAACCAAAACATTTCACGGAAGCATAGCATTCAAAATTTTAAATTGGAAGCAATTCAGAATAAACATACATCATACCGATGTGGAAGCATTTCAAAACACACTAAACATTCATTACTTAAATTTTTAGAAACTAAAGCAAACATAAACATACATTACATATCAAAAGTTCAGAAACTAACCTATTTTATGGTTATTACAAACCTTCATACAAATTCCAGATACAAGTTAAAAATCAAAAACTCAAAATACATTTTTGAGTCAAAACAAGACTCAGACTCTATTGGCCATTGTGGTTGACTCATCCCAGACTTTATAATCCTCACTTTGAACCTACACGGGGCAAATCCACCGTGCTAAGTATATAGCTTAGTGAGTAATAACTAAATTATACATAAATTGATAACTAATTATACAAAATCATGATATAATAGAAGCATGCATTAACAGTTTATCAAAACAAACAATTCAAACATAATGTATCTCAGTATAGATTGTACAAAAATAGAACTAAATATCAAAAGAGGGTATAGACTGTTAATCTATCAATAGAAGTGGGTAATGGGACTTTCATAGAGGGAGACTGAAGTCTTGACACCGAAGTGTCATAGAGGGAGACTGAATTCTAAACACCGAAGTGTCATAAAAGCAACTGCAGGCTCTTCTAGGCATGCTTATTTACCTACAACTAGGACTAAATAGAATCAAAAATAGAAATGTCTAAAATTCATTTCACCTATCAATCAATGTTTTCATATCATGTATTCAAGCATATCATGTTCTTACAACTTTGCAAACCATTCAGTGATCCAAATCAATAGCAAACAAAATAGTCAAAGAAAAATTATCAAATACTACATGCTGAATTACTTATAAAAATTGACCATCTAAATTACTTATAAAAATTCAAGGATTACTTATTGAGTTTCTTATGAATCTTCATCAAAAATTATTTACAAAGGACAATATAAGATTACTTACAAAAGCTCCCTTTTTTTGCTTATTGTCTCGAAGTCTCGACAATATCGGGAATCGGTCGCTCTATGGGTTCCTCTATAACATTTAACACAAACATCTATTACTATTGTATATGATTAAGAAATCACTTATGCACATTCATGTATACCAAATATGTATGATATATGTTCATGTCAAATTTTGGGTTTCTTAACTTTAATCTTATCACATTATCAATCATGTGAAATCATACTTAATTTCTCAATCCAGATTTCTCATAACTAACCTTCAGGTCCACTTTGTTCAATTATTCACATCAAGAAGATGAGGTAATTTGATAACTCTTCCTTCTGAAGTAAATCACACGTTAATATATTGAGTAATAATATGAACAAAATACACAAGAAGGGGGGTTGAATTGTGATAATCTTTTCGTAAAACCCTTCAATAACAATTTCTTTATTTCAGAAAACTTTATTAAAAATCAGTTCTTAACAAGTTTGAAAAACTTTGATAATGA
>JANTNU010000007.1:19922143-19937989 GCA_024752395.1 Erythroxylum havanense | reverse complement strand
GACCCAGAAAGCCAGTTGATGAGACACCGACGTCTGCAACACTCAAGAGGACGGCGACAGAGAGGGCATGGTGACGACGGCGAGGATTGAAGGGCGGTCTGACATTTGCTTAAGGGACGATGAGTGTGTGACTTTGCTTAAGTGAATAAAGCAAAGTTCCTGGATTGAAGAATGAAACACCGTACAAAATGTGAGTGTGTGACTAAAGCAAAGCAGCCAAAGACCAGAAGCAGGAACAAACTTAATAAGAGGGCAAAACCCAAAAAACCAGAAACTAAGTCCGAGACAACTACAGCAACGACATCTCACTGAAATGGTTCTGGATTCTAACAAGGGTCAGAGAGAGATTTGATATAATCTTACCAAATAGGCAAAGACCCAGAAAGCCAGTTGATGAGACACCGACGTCTCCAACACTCAAGAGGACGACGATAGAGAGGGCATGGTGACGATGGCGAGGATTGAACGACGGTCTGAGATTTGCTTAAGGGGCGGCAAGGAGATAGAAGCGTTAACGACAGTAGAAGCGTTAACGCGCGGTTTATTGTAAGGGCAAAATAGACTTTTCAAGTCCATTCGTTGACCACATTTGTTTAAGGGGCGGTGAGTTAATAAAATTTGAACTCAAGGGTTTTTTTGCTAATTTTTATATGTCAGGGGTTTTTTAGCAACTTTGGCATAACACAGGGTTATTTACGCAATAAATTCATTTATAAATGTTTAGTCAACATAATTTCAAAATAAAAAAAGAAATTACCTTAACTTTTGTGTATATCCTTTATTAATCTAATTGAATGGTTACATCAATCATATTTGATTGTTTTATTTTTACATGTTGTTTGATAATCCTTTACTCGTGGATTAATAAGTTTATCATTTGATATTACCCAATATAATTTTGAACAACTTTAATTATAGGGATTCTATCTTTGATACATTTAAACTAGTGAGAAAATAATGCTGGATTATTATTTATTTAAAATAATTTTGGATTAAGTCATTGGGTAAATTATAATTTAAATTTAGAACTTTACCTAATTTTATAATACTTTATATAATTATAAACTATATCAATCAAATATTCAAAGTTTGAATTTATTGTAAATATATTTATTCTTTTATTATTATTAATGTCCTAAAAAATGCCTATTATATTTTAAATTCTCTAATTTTAATTTTATAATACTACTAGAAGAAGTATAAAAAATATCCATAACCTTATCATATAAATGGGCACATTTACATAATTAAATAAATAATTGGATGATTTTTTTAGTAAAACGACAATAACATTTGATGACTATTAAACTTATAAAAGAAGCAATAAAAAAGTAAAATAGCTACCAGAAAATACTTATTATTATTTTACTTAATAATAATAATCTCTTTTAAGTGACTATTAAAAAATAAACACTTACATAATTAAGCTTAATAAAAATATCTACCAGAAAATAGCTCCAAAGTAAAGAAGGTTTTTATAAATAAACAAAACAATAACTAAACACAAAATATCTTTTTAAAATTGTTAAAAAAGACAAAACTTAAAAGGGGTTATTGATTTAGGTTGCTATCTCAAAATCTTACATCGGTTAAGATTGAGTTTTGTATCACAGACTCGTCAATAACAAAACATTAGTTTCTATTTTTTTTTGGAAACAGAGGATATTGCTTTAGCTTCCGAATTTCTTCTTTTCACCTTTTTCTCTTAGAGTTTTTTTCTTTGTTTTGCTTTTGTGTTTCAGCCTTAATTCTTTTGGGTCAAGGTGGTATCAAATTTATAGTATCAGGAACAAGTGGTGGTGGTGGAGGCTTGAGCGATTGTCTTGGGCGTTGGCCACGGAGGTGACGTCAAGAAGAGGTGATTGCGGAGTAGTGGCTTGCAATAGTAACACATGAGGCAGTGAGGGACAGATGGTGGTGGCTAGGAGTTGTCAGAAATCAGAGACCTGAGTCGAACAAGGGGTCTTCGGGATAAGAACCAGAAGCGTGCTATTAAGGTCGTGGTCGCAACATTATTGTTTGAAAATTTGCTGAATGAAATCCACTACAACGGGCCCAACCTTCCCCCATTGATTCTGATAGAAGAGAGCATTAAAACCATCGGCTCCAGGGGCTTTGTTCGGATTCATCGTGAAAATAACACTAGAGACCTCGGTAGCCCGAATAGGGAGGCTAAGAGCCTGAACTTGGGCCTCAGAAAGAGGCAGGAATGCACCGGTGATGGGAAATTGTGCGGTAGGCCCTTCGTCTAGACTGTAGAGTTGGACAAAATAGTCGTTAACAAGTGTATGCAATTGGTCCGGATCAGAAACACTATGGCCATCAGAATCGGTGAGCTTCTCAATACGCAGCTTCCAACGTTTGGAAAGGGTGATCGTGTGGTAATACTTGGTATTTCGGTCGCCTTTGGAGAGCTATTCGCATCTGGTTTTTTGGTGCCAAAATAGTTCCTCCTCACACAGGGCCTGTAATAACTCGTTGCTTAGCTTGTTCTCCAACTCCAGTAACGAGTTCGGAGTGCTTGCTGACATAGCGCGTTGAATCCCTTCCAATATGGCTACGAGTTTCTTCTTCCGGTAGAATATGTTGCCGAACACTTGTCGGTTCCATCTCTGGAGGTGACCCAAAAGCTGGGTTAAGGAACGACTCAGTGTCATCGTCGACGGGTTCCAGGACGCATCGACAACGTCCTAAAATCCTGAATGGGTTAACCAGGCATTCTGGAACCGTAACGACGACTCTCCTAGAAACCTTGGCGGAGGCAGGAATAAATGGAGAAGCATAGGCCTATGGTTGGAGCCTAGGAAAGGAAGATGTTGATTGATCGTATAGGGAACTGCTGAACCCAGTTAGATGATCCAACACCCGATCGAGTCGAGCTTGGACCTGCCCTCTTCGCCAAGTAAATTTAAACTCGAAGTACGTTAAATCGTACAGCCCACACTGATGGGCCTAATCCCTAAACCGCCTACTCACTACTGAAGCCGAGAGAGATCCTCCCCTTTTTTTCGAGAGTTCCAGTTTAGTGTTGAAATCACCCCCCACAAGCCACAGCCTAGAGCTAGAATTGCCAATCCAATTAAGCACGGACCAAAGACTAGACTGTGAGGACACTTACGGACTAGCATACATGACGGTAAGGTCAAAAGAAGGAGACCTATACTGAACAGTAGAATGTAAGAATTGCCGATGCGCTATAGCTACAAAGATATCAAAGGCCTCGTCCCAAAGGAGCTAAATACCTCCTGAAAAATATTCCGCTTCGATTCTAAAGGAGAAATCATACCCTAGGGTACAAATAACATCCCGGGCCTGAACTCCACTAATCCGGGGTTCCATCAAGGCCAACATGCCCGGTTTATAACTACGAATGTAGTTTCGCAAGAGGGTCTGAAACTTAGTCCCGCCTTCTCCTTGACCATTCCGGAATAATATTGACATGAAAGGAAAGGAATAGAAACCCTACCTCTGGGCATCCACCGGGCTCGAGGCTTGATAGTCCTGTGACTCCCCAAAAATATGGATCAGTACCTCGGTCTAAGTCGGGCATGGGTTCGAGGAAGCCTCTTGCCCCACCAAGGCCATCGCGATATCGGGCAGTTCTGTAGGGGAAGGTCAGGGATGTCAAAATCTACCCCGGGATCTTCCACCCCTTCCATATCCTAGGGTCCCTCCACGATCTCCTGAAGTTGATCCGCTATGATCTGGTTGTTATAGATCATTTTAGAGTGGGTCGGGATGGTGACGACAAGGTTTCGATTAGAGGTCGTGGGTTTAAGGCAAATTGTGGAACTCGGGTCGGAATCTTTTGCCAAGCCCATGCTAGATTGGCCTTTTTCCTCTCGAGGCATTGACATTGCTATGATACCTTTGCCCTAAGCACCTCGAGGAGAGCTTCGGGATCACACAGCGGTCTTGGAAGCCCCGGACTGTTATGGAGTCCCTCCCATTCCCTTGAAATTGAACACATTAAGGCACTGTCCAAATCCAATGGGTAATCCTTCTGTAGTTTCATCTAAATTAGTGGCTATCTCCTCTTCTACAGTATCCTCATTTAATAATACTGCAAACCTTGATCCTCCTTTGGATTTCCCTGCCTGCGATGTACTGGCCCATGTCTGCCACTGTCCTGTTGCAGCTTTTGGGCGTCTCCTTTGTACATGCATCCACAGCTCGTTACTGTTAGAAGACGTTGGTGCCTGTTGCCCTCCTGTCTTCGCCAACGGTCCTCCATGCTCGGTCCCTGGTGCGCCCACGCTAGAAGGGACGGTCCTGGAATATGCGCTAGGAGTATGCCCGATAATGCCACACTTAACACAAACCAGGGGAAGTCCCTCGTAGGAGATGAGAAGTGTTTCGCCATCCAAGTCGATGCTCGACATCAGCAGGCAGTGCAAATTAATTTCCACCGTGATTCTGGCAAATTTTCCACGGTTTGCAAACAACGTCTCCTCATTGAGTCGAACAGTATTGCCAACCAAATATCCCAATGCATAGAGGATACGCGGATGATAACATGCAATCGGTAAGTTTGGTATTTGAATCCATATGACAACTCTGGTTACCAAGCTTGGTAGGGGCGAAAGATCGGGCTCCACCTCTGAACGGCGACCACCTGACCAAAAACCACCCATGCACCCTAGGTAAGGACCCAGAAGTAGTCGCCTTCCTCTTGAAATTTGACCAGAAAAAAATCGTTTTTAAGGTCCACCATCTTCATCCTTCCCCGCAACTTTCACAAAAGCTTCAGCTTGTTATTTAGTACAAAGAAATGCACTTGACGTCCCAGAACTTTCAGAATAACTGCCCTCTCCCACTGCTTGTCTAGCTTGGCTTTTAGGTTTTGTGAGAGGAGGATGCTTCCTCCTTGTTCACCGATGACGAGTGTGATGTCCCCTTCTTCAACTTCAACGTGATCCTCGTCAAGCCAACCTTTCTGCGTCGCGTCTTCACCCTCGGCATGGCCTCCTGTGACTGCCGCGATATAGGGCGACTTAAGCTGGGGAGGATCTTCTTCACGTTTGCGTGTTCGGGCCTTCTTCGTCAAGTGGCCCTTCGAGTCCAATGATGCCATAGACCTACTGTACTTTGGCCTTGCCCACGGCGAAACACACTATTATCAGTTCCTTACAACAACCTAGGAAAAAGATCCTATCACCTTTTCTCTCACCAGACTTTCTCTCACTAGATAGCTCGTGATTCAATTCATTGTGTACATGAACCATTTAGCAGAGGCGACCCAATGCAGTTTTATTATGGGCCAGCATATTACAGATAATATTATTATAGCTTAGGAGGTGATCCACTCTATGCGGAAGAAATCGGGTTAAAACCGGATACCTGGCCATCAAAGTGGATCTGGAGAAGGCATATGATCAACTTAGGTTGCAGTATATTCAAGATTCTCTGGAGGATATTGGCCTTCCTGATAATTCAATTTGGGTCATTATGAAATGTGTCACGACTACTTCTTTTTGAGTTGTCTAGCAAGGCTCTGTTTCGGCACTGTTCAGGCCTTCACGTGGTATCATGCAAGGGGACCCTCTCTCACCTTATCTTTTTGTTCTCTATATGGAGAGACTGGGTCACCTCATTTCGGCGGAGGTGGACCGAGGGGCTTGAAAATCGATTAAGTTGGGCCGCACGGGACCTCCCATATCCCAACTATTCTTTATCGATGACCTGGTGCTCTTTGCGAAAACTTAGGACTGTCAGATACAGATTACAGCTAGAACGTTGGACACATTCTGCAGTAAGTTAGCAAAGCCAAAACTCGGATTTATTTCTCTAAGAATGTTTCTCAAGAGATTGCGCGGCACCTAAGCCACGAGCTTCAAGTTGCGAGCACGTCTAACCTAGGCCGGTATTTGGGGGTTCCCTTGATCCACGAGTGGATGTCCAGGCACACCTATCAGTATATCCTGGCACACCTATCAGTATATCCTAGATAATGCTCAGAGAAAACTTACAGGGTGGCGTGCCAGGTTGCTATCATTAGCAGGAAGGGTTACTTTAACTCAGGCAGTCCTGTCGGTGTTGCCCATGTACACCATGCAAACGATTCAACGTCCGAGCCGATTGTGCGATGGTATGGAAAAAATTATGAGCAATTTTATCTGGAGTTCCTCGATTGCTCACAGTAAGATGCACCTGGTCAACTGGGAGTTAGTGTGTAAGCCTAAAACAGCAGGAGGCTTGGGCATTAAACGTATTCGACCTACGAACGACGCATTGTTGGTGAAATTAGGTTGGTGTCTGCTCACTAAACCTACGGCTTTTTCGGTTTAGATCCTTCGGGCTAAATATCGACTCGATATCACCCATCTTCCCCTCATGCTCTCTAAGTTAGGGGCTTCGTCAGTTTGGAAAGGGATTTCGACATCCTAACAATAGGTTCGGAAGGGGATCAAATGGACTTTAGGGAACGGGAGGAGGGTGTTATTTTGGATGGATAACTGACTGGACGGTTAGGGACCTCTTATTCACGTGGCATCCTCTCCGGTCCTAGATAACCTTCGATTTACTGTCGTTGCGGACCCCCTTAATGAAGGCGACTGGTGGCTTTGGCACGAGTTCCAACAATACCTCCGTCCAAGGCTTGCTTGGCAATTACCTGATATGGGGCCCTACCCCCCACGGAGGGTTCACTGTCACTTCTGCATATGAGGTTATCGAGGACCACCCCACGGACAACAGGCACAAACTGTGGGAGATCATCTGCAAATGGGTGGGCCCATAGTGCATTAGATCATTTCTTTGGCTTGTTGCTAAACGCAAACTCCTGACGAATCAACAACGCGTGACTCAGCATATTTCCATCGACAATAGTGGCCCTTTCTGTGGGCAGGAAGAGACCACTGCACATGTGGTCCGGAACCGCACACGAGTTCAAGCTATCTGGAGTCATTTTCCACAGGAGGTGGTGGATAGGGATTTTTTCAAATAGGAGGTGGATACTTAGTTTTCGTGTAACCTCACAAAGCGGGCTCAGGTGCAACAGGAAGCGTGGGCCATGGTCTTTGGTGTCGCTTACTGTTTCCTCTGGAAATGGCAGAGCAATAGCATCTTTGAGTTGACATTTGTTTGGTCAGAAGCGGGGCACAGAGTTATCATGGATTACGTGGGGTGGATTGCCTGAGCCAGGATGATGGAGAAGTGTGTTTTTCTAGCTCAGGGCTTACCGGTAGGTACCTTCCTGCGGTGGAAGAAGCTTGAGGCGGGTTGGTTGAAAGTCAATTCCGATGGAGCTATGAACCCCACTTCCAAAATGATTTCTTCCGAGGGTCTAATTCGGGATTGCAATAGGGAGTGGCGCGGAGGATTCCAACAAAACCTTGCTACGGGTTCATCGTTAACTGCGAAGTTATAGGGGGTACTCTGGAATCTCCCTCTGGCCTAGGACCTGGGATATCGCCAAGTTGCGGTCGAAGTCGACTCCCTAGAGGTTATTAATATTTTTTCTGCTCCACTCGTGGTACTGATTCAGGTTTCTATTTTGGTGACAAGTATCCAACAACTGTTGCAACGAGAATGAATGGTTCAAATGCAGCACGTGTTCAGGGAAGGAAATCAGTGTGCGGACATCCTCGCTCGACTCGCTGAGGTGTGCAACCTAGGCCTTTATATCTTACACGAGCCCCCTTTTGGAGTTCAAGAGATCCTCCGACAAGATGCGCAAGGCATTATGTACCCTAGAGCGTTAATTTAGGGTTGTAGTTTTCCTTTTGTAAAAACATAAATCGGAGATAAATAGGGGGGAGAGAGAGAAAAACAGAAAAAGTGAAAGTGAGAGAATACAGGCAATGGCAAGCGGAGGGGAAGGGAGGTAATTTTTTTCAAGAAATTCATTCAATTTTTATAAGTTTACAGTACTAATCGGTATTTGGCTGATATTTTAAATACTAACCAGTATCACCTGAAATTGCTAGTACCAACGAATAGTATCAAAAAGCTAAGTTTCGTAATGTTTTTAAGCCGGTATGCAATGAAACTTTTAGCACTGATTGTAGCAGATCCTCAAAAATTATTTATTTCATTACGTTTTTTGGACTATTTGCTACATTTAATTTTGGTACAATTTTGGTTTCGTAGCTAATAATTTTTAGCGATGTTTTTTACTGTGAACAATTTTTCGTAACAAAATGTCCCTACAACAAAACTGACTTTTAGCCACTTTTTTTGTGAAGATTTGAAAATTGTCACTAAAAGTCAGCTTTTGGTGACAATTTTCAATAACTTTGCCAAAAACTTATCTTATCTTGATGTTCCTGATAATCGTCACTAAATGCATGTCTTTAGTGAGAATTTAGCCTTTTGTGATGATTTAACATTTTTGTTGTCAAATGTCAAGCCTTTTGGCAATGAATTTGTGAATCGTCCCATAAAGGTAGACCTTTAGCGATAAATTTTTAAAATCTTCACAAAAAGTTGAAAAATTTACAATTTTTACCTAATGTATTCAAACTCTATAAATTTATTTAAATCTATGAATTTATACACAAATGATTATTTAATGATGACTATTATATATAGTACACCTCCGTTTATACAAATTTTGCATGAAAATAGAATGGAGCTCCTAAAACATGTAAAAAATTTCAAAGCTTTAAACATATTGTTGAAAAATAGATGATATGTAATTTAAAATTTGAAAAGTAAATATTTTTTGGATATAAAAAGATAAACAAACCTAAATTTTTAATGTTAATAAGATCAAAATATCATCAATTTAAGTTGTTGACTATTCTTAATCATTAATATTCATTAACAATAAATAATAATACATATAAATATTAAAATATGATAAGCAATATAATACAATGATAGATGATAAGTAATACAAGATTTTGATTAGAAGTTTAATTCTTACAGACAAAACAATAAATAAAGTTTCAAGGTTATTCCATCGAAAAGGAAAAGAAATAATTATTTTTCTAGATTCCAAGTGACATGAGACTCGATAAAAAAGGTAAAGGATTTCACTATATCTAGATTTCTAAGAAAAGTCCTTTCATGTTTGAAGGCATCAAGTGAAACGGTGAAGGGTCTTCCCTTAGGAGTTAGTTTGTTGACACTCTCTTCCAACAACTTCTTAACTTTAACTAAACTAGTAGAAGATACAATGAACGATTCCCTAGATGCAGTATAGATCACTAAACTAGATGAATTGCACATATGATGCATTTCACCTGAGAAATAAATAATATAGAACTTAAATAGCTAAGGCAAATGATATACGGAACTTAAATTCAACCACACGCATAGCTGATTGAATAGACAATTTTTGGAATTGATGACTATTCCAAAACAACAAAATTTTCCATTCCTGTACGGACCATCGAGACATTACCACTACCTTCATTTTCATCTACGTTCTCTTAAAGATTCAAGAAAGCTTTACATAACACATAGTATATATAATCAAACGTTCATCTAATAATTTCCCAACAGAAATGAGATAGTATAATAAAGAAAGAGAACTAATGCGAATAATACTAAAAATCTTGAAGAAGAAGATCGACCAATGAAGGCAAAGGGTGATTGTTGTTTGATAAGGGTATTTGTTGTGCATCAATTTGTTCTTTATTACTGAGAATTTTGCCATAATCCTCCCATAAACTAGTCTTCATGTCGACCTTCCGCTAAACTATTATACGATTTCATCAAATATATTTTGAATAAATTAAAACGTGTATATGCTAAAAGATTTGGTCATTTAAGAACAAAAGTAAAAATATGTCAAATGGTTAAATTAGCTAGCGCTATTCACTTTTATAAACTTTGATTATCAAATGATAAGGCATCTTGCAAATTTGAAATGATTTGAAATAAATTTTAAGAATTTGAGCCATAAAAGATTGAAACATTCACATAAATATGTATTTCCTTTGAGGTGTATTTTCCTATATTATAATATTTCTTTAGAACTTGCTTAGAACATTTCAAGACCTGATTGATATATGCATGTATAAGAATAAAATAGGCTATAAAAATAAAAAAAGATTTTCCTTTTTTTACAACCTTTAACTTAAAAACCCACCGAATTCGATATCCCTAGTTAACTCCTTTGAGCCATAGCCTTTTTCTTTTATTTTATAACTATATTACAAGCCAATTTCTCTAATTAAACATCCTTACCTATTGTGTTATGGTTCAAATTATTTATTTTATTCATATATCTATTAGTAAAAAAGTACTAAAAAAGAAAAAGTAAGAAAGGTAATAGCAAGAAAACTCAATGTGAGTCCATTTTTCTTCATATGAAGCAATTAACTATTCCTAAGTGAATTGAATATCTTGGTTCCAACTTATACGTTTGTTACCTATATATGTTTAGATGCCTTGCTAATATTTCTATTTTTGATAATTGTACTTTTAATTCTTATGTCTAATCATAGCCTTATTACACGTTGAAATAAAGTTCTTTTGACTTATAAATGTGTATATCATAATTGGTACGGATTTGGTGTAAAAGCAATCATAAGGCAAATATATACTAAACATCCCTTACAAAAATAGCCTTAATTATCTAAGAGACCTTTCATCAAATAGTTAGTAGGCTTTCCTCAAACAGGCATGGAAGGTGAAAAAAAGTCCCATATGCATCTACCACAGAAACACAAATCACCTTCTTCTAAACACAAACACAAACTAAAACCCATACACCATAAGCAGAACATAAAACCTATATAAACTCCAAAATATAGCAGAAAAAAACACAATAAGGAGGGTTCTTTAAAAAAAAGAAGAATAGTACTAATACAGGACATGATGCTTCTTCAACAATGACGACCATAACATAGGAGACGACACTTCTTTGATGGTGAATCAAGAGGAAATGTTAAGGGAGCTTCATTTTGGTGTTAATAACCTAGTGGAAATGACATCATTTTTTATTAATTTGGAAGAAATATACCATTTGGTGACAATTCAAAAAACTGTCATCAAATGATGGTCTATTATCATTTGGCTTAAACTTTGAAAACGAAATTATATATAATATATAAATTATATATAACAATATTGAATTTATATATAATAAATAGAGAATTATGACTAAATAAAATAATATATTACATAAGTAAAATGTGAGAAAATTTGTTTATTATTTATGCATTCATAAATCATTATACTAGTTACAATTATTATCTATACATTCATATAATATTATATTAATTACCACATATATTTATATTTATTGCAATTAATTAAAAATAATTGTAATATAGTAAAAAATGGAAATCAGTATTAAATATTAATATCATATTCTTAAAAATCAAATTTAATATTATTGACAATGATTTTAAGTCTAAAAATAAATTTAGTTAACAACAATGTCATTTCCAAATATTATGTAACTAAAAACACAAATTTATAATTTTTATAACATAAATTTATAATTTTTATTAATCTCTTTTAAAATATATGATTTGACAATTTTCTGTGATGTCATAAAATTTTATTTATTATATATAAAATTTATAATATTTTAGATAAACAAAATATTGCACGAGTCTAATAGTCACAACGAGAAGAGTCCTCCTCGATTCACTGGTGTAAACAATGCCACGTACTTTTGTGATATTACTTGTGTGCCCTTTGACCAGGGGTTGCTCAAGTGGTATTAAAGCCTTGAGTGTTATTGATTGTGACTACAATATTCAAAATGAGAGTGAGTAAGGAGTTTTATTAGCCACGAGCAAATTACCTAACAACCCTGTACATCTTTCTTCAGCCCTTTCTACAGCTAATCTCCCTTCTTTTATTAAACTTACTCTTTTTAATTGAATTGAACACCTTGTAGAAATCACCCATCTTCCTGCAAATAACCAAATTTATGATTCTTCATTACCTTTTCTTAGTCCTTACAATATCTATTCTTTTGACTGCTGTTGGACAAGAAGTATGAGAACTATTCTTTATACCCATTGTCCAAAGGTCAAAGAAATCATCCAAAGTTCCCATCTGGAGTAGTGTGTTTAAAAACTACTATAGCAGAGCAATATGTAAAGTTAGAAATTCTAAAGGAGGTCATCTCTCTGTGGAGGGAACATAATCACACACACCTTTATGTTGAAGTTATTCATCTTATTCCTAAGCTCCATGGAAAAAAAGGCATTCCTGCTACAACCAAGATGTCCCTTCTTGACATTACCTATATGACATACCAAAATGCCTTGGTACCATGTTGACGACCCTCAATAATGAAAGTGTCATTCGTTCCATTTCCCCTGATTTCAATATCAAGTTAGATGATCCTACTTTGTCAGGAAGACCCCTAGTCCAGATTCAGATCATTGGAGCATAACAAGATATTATATCCATTATGGCCACTCTCTACCATTAAATGATATACTGTTTATAGAATCATGTCATATATCTGAATTTTCCAAATTCCACTTCAAATGCCTTATACATGGTAGTAGTTAGAGTTCATGGTCAGACTGTGATCATAAAAATCCCAAAGCAGCTACCACCAATGGAGCTTAAAAAGCTTATGCCAACAAAACAGATCACTAATTACTAAATAGTGTTCTATACTACTCATAGGCATTCTTTTTCACATTACCACTCCTCCTATTACCACGAACCTATAAGATGGATTGGTGAAATCCATCTACACCAGGCTTAATGAAGACCAGCCTGGACCCTCAATTACATCTGGCCCTATTTTAATGCTTCACCCAATATTATCTCATAAAGAAGGAAAAGATGGACCTCCGATCCATTACTTCAAACCTAATGGAAATCTTATATATGTTAGTCATCATCATGGACAATTTGTTTAGGATGTAGATTCATCCTTATGTGAACCCAATTGTGGAACATGTCTTAATTATGAATCAGATAGTGATGATAATAAACTCTATAGTCACTAAAGGAAGAAGACGAAGAAAAAACTAAGACAACAACCCAAAGAAATCCATTATTGTTGACGTACCCAATAATTCTCATATCAACATGATGAGCATGATTTTGACTCTAGACTTTGGATTGGGATTAAAAATGTAAGACCAAGACCTCAAGGTATTCGAGAATTACTTAAAGCTATTGATAAAGAACATTTTTTCCATCCATAGTTAATCTCCAAACATCCTCAGCTAGTTATTCCTTCCATTTCTATTGTTTGTACTCCTACTCCAATCCCTTGTATGATAATCAAACCAAATAAGGAAGAATTTCCTCTACTGGAAAGACGCACTGATGACCATAATAAGGTTATTTTCAACCCTTTTATTCACGTTATAGGAGTAACTTCTTATGGAACTATGATCTTAAATCCTATTGTTGAAACTCTCAACTAACGAACTAACAATGCCTTAGTCTAAAACAAAGTTCTTTGCTAAATTGATCCTGAACTTGATGTGCTACATCAACAAACTTAAGCCATTTAATAACGAGTCGATACAGTCTCTTCACATATCCAAACATTGTACAAATCTTTAAAAGATCAAATGACCTAACTTGATGCAGATCTTCGAAGATATGTCGACATAGTATTTTAGCCTAATTTCACCGATAAGGATCAAGAACTCATAAAGGTGAAGAAGTTCTTCAAATAATGGAAGTTGATATGCAGAAAAAACAATCTAAAACTATTTATAAAGCTTATCCCACACCTTTTCTGATGATCCAACCCATTTATTCTTCTTTGACTTATCCTAAAGTTGTTGATTATGAAAAGATTTTCAAAATGAATTATCCCTTAATTAGGCAGCATATCCATCATGCTTCCATTAAACCCAAATAAACCAAATCTCCAAAGTCTAAACCTCCAAAGCCTTTTGAACCATTGCCATAATATATTAAACCCACTAAACCTACTACCTCATGGGAAATACCTTTGCAAATCAAAAATCCACCTTCTTCGCCACCAAAACCTCAACCTTCTACATCCACTAGAAACGACAAAGTTCCTCAAACAAAGTTCATAACAACTCTTGCCCCAGAATCTATTCCTGCTATATTGGAAGACGAATACCCATCTGATCATTCTAACATCTCTGAGCAATCTCCTGAGATATCTGAACTATCTTTAGAAGAGTTTAAACAATTTGTTTATTTGTTTGATCTCGTTCAGATTATGATGACTATACCTGAACCAACTGAAGTTGAACTAGACATTAGTGACGTTGAATCAATAGGAACTGAACTTTTCAAATCCACACCACTAGCGAAACAAGCACCACCAACCACACCTACTTCAAGTTTGTGGTTTACCTTCATTAATCTTCCCCTAAAAAATTGGTAAGAACATCTCCATAAATTTCGATCTTGGATAGACTTACAGATGACTAGACCTAATAATCCATTAAGGGATATTTTGTCCAAGTTTATTTCTCATTTTACTGTAACTTTATGAGAATAGTGGCAAAGACTTGATGATTATCACTGGCTATAGTACATACGAGTCACATTGGCTGGACTACTTCTTATGGTGATTCATAAGGAGTTTATTAGTGATGTCCATCTCATTGATAAACAAATCAGGCAAGAATATTTTAAGAAGAAATGTTATTCTCTGGACAAACAAGATTTACAAAAACATTTCTAATGTATGATGGAATGTTATTATCTTCTTAATGACTTCAATGATGTTAACCTCCATTATACATTCATCTCCTTTTTATATGAACTATAACCTGTATCATAATGAACCATTGTCGCACTTCGATGAGAAATAAGGGATATATCTCTTAGGGAAATATATCAACTCACCGTAGCTTCACTAACAAGCTATATGATCAATAAATTTTTTTCAAAAACATGATGAAAGGTAGTCCTCTGTTGAAAAAGGCTTGTATAAAGCCTTGCTTGAAGATCATGTGCAAGGAAAAAAGGACTGTAAATGTCATACAAAAAAGAAGCATCATCACAAAAAGTTCTCCTATAAGAAGTCCAACAGACCCATACTTCTCATGAAGTAAATTTTGAGCCTTTTGAAGAAAGAAATGACACAGATTTTTCATAATCTTCAAACTAAGAAGTCTTCAAGCAAACAAGGTAGATCAATGCTTTATCTGTGGCAACTCAGGACATTATGCTCATGAATTTCCTAATAAGATAAAAAGAGATATCAAACTATTGGATTCCATTGAGGTTATCATGTCTATCCATGATAATGAAAACATTGAAAATTTCATTAAAGAACAATCCAGTGAGGATGAAGAGACAAAATTGCTCCTCCAATTGATCCTTTTAAAGATGAGTATGAATCTTCTAATTGGTCTTATGCATTTTATAACATAAATGCTTGAAGGTAGACTATAGACCCCTCACAATTCCTCGACCTTATGTTCATTTCAATTACTATAACAAGCTAAATATGATAAGCTTATCGGGTATATGGACACTGGATCATGCAAAAGAATTATAAAGCCCAACATATTTCCACTTGAAGCACAGATTTCCCATGATGACTATTTTATTGTTGTTGATGGCAACTCATTTAAAAAATGGGCTTATCATAAAAAAATAGGATCCACTTCTTCCCTGATTATGTGATTTGGACCAAAGTCCTTGAAAGCCATTTCCTTGGCCCAGATATTCTGATTGGCATTGATGTCTATTATAAGGCATCTTCATTATAAATCCTCCCTTTAGTGATTAAGTGTTTTGCCAATTTCAGTGCTTATATTGTTCTTAATAAAATGTTTGAACTCATACAAGTAACACCCCTATATGAACCCTTACGGGGTCAATTTTTAGTATACTATCTTGAGAACTATGTCCAATTCTCACATCCCCATCCTTTGTGGAAAATTTCTCACTTCTTCATCCAATTACCATTCAAAAAAATGAGGATATAAATCCTAATGATTGGACCAAATTTATACTACAAATTAG
>JANTNU010000007.1:19876946-19888349 GCA_024752395.1 Erythroxylum havanense | reverse complement strand
TGTTCTACGATTCAAGAGTTGGACTCCGGTACGGGATCCAACAGTTGGGATCCGGTCTCCGGGTCGGGTCCTGACAGAAAAGCCCCATTGAGATTGTATTAGGACGATAACCTCTCACACTACTAAAGATTGCTCAATAAAGGACAGGTGGCAAATATCCTACGGCACATAAGTTTACGATAGAGAAGCAAGAATTGTTAGATGAGGCGAGAGACAGTCTTCGAAAAACTTCTCAACGGATGAACAGGCAAGTGGACCTTCAGAGGAGACCGTTAAAATTTGGCGTGCTTAATAAAGTTTTGTTGAAACTAACCCCACAGATTTAAAAGAAGATCTTAAGTAAGCAAGTTCATAGGGGTTTGGTGCTAAAGTACGACGGACTGTTTGAAATGCTACACAAAGTGGGGAACATGGCATACGGATTGAAATTGCCTAAGCGGTTAAAAGTACACCCTATTTTTCATGTTAGTTTTCTCAAGCCTTTCTATAATGATGCATCAGATCCGAATAGGAGCTAGTTGAAGCGAGCTCCATCGGTTGTGAGGAAACAATTCGAGGATTAGGTAGGGAAGATCCTTGATCATTGGAAAATGGGTCAACACAAAAAGAATTGACAGATCGAGTTCTTGATTTAGTAGAAAGGTAAACCAGCTATGGAAGCTATATGGGATTGAAAGATACGACTTTGTGGTAATTCGAGGACTAGGTGAATGCCTACCTTTAGACTATTTAGATGAGAGCGTCGAATCCATCTAGTAGGGGTAGTTTGTTAGATCTTTAAACTTCGGAACATTTCTCAGTGACCATCGCGATGCACCTAAAGAGGAAGGTTAGCTGGATTACACATATGAGGGTGACATGAGAAAATGCTAAGGCAAACATGGGCGAGTGGGATCGAACTTGGTAAAATTTTTGATAGAGTCTTAGACCTTGTAAAGATTGACTCAACCCAGACCAAGAACTTGATGGACTAAAGACTTGGGCCATGCTCGAATGAATAAACCACGACTAGCAAACTTATTGTGGGAAGCATTGGATCAGGCCAGTGTACTATATGGACTTCGACAAGATCACACTGCATCATCAGTTGATAGAGATCGTGGGAATATCTTGGATGATGTGGCAACAACTAGGAGTTAGAGTTGCAGTGGAACTCAACATCTGAAGATAGTATAGATATTCGAGGATAAAAATGCTAGTTTCCTATTTGAATGTAAATTTTATCTTTCTATTATGTTGTAGATTCTATCTTATCAGTTAGAGTCCTATTTAGATGGAAGTATCATCCATTTGGTCCACGTGACGTAATCTGATAAAGATAGACATGAACTTATCATGGTTTTAGGCAGTTCAATTTAAGTGAGATTCTGAATGTAACTTGGCTTTCAAGTTAGAGTGCCTTATATAGGTCATTTGAGCTTTGCTCTCCTCATTCAAGCAGAGCGAGCATTCCTTATATTCTTTTGAGGGAAAGTATATGAAAGTTGGTTTTACTATATCTCTCTTATTTCCTTGTTGCCTTTGCTTTCTTATTGCTTTTGTAGCATTGTTTTTTCGAGTGTGCGAAGTAAACACTTTAAGGGTCGTTGAAGGTTGAAGTCTTGCTTAAGCGAATCTAAGTGAAATTACCGTGTAAAGGGTGTTAGTGATCAACTTCGGTGAAAGTTCGAGTCCTAAGGTGACCTTTGTATCACCTATCATGCCTAGTAAGGATAGAATAGCCGACCATTTTGTTAGCTATTCATATAAGGTACTCTTGCCTATAAAAAGGCAAGAGTAGCATGAAGAATCACTTAACAAACATAAAAAAAGTGACGTGAGGTAAGAGAGGGAAAAAAAATAGAGAGAGATACAAAAATGTTATGTATATTTTTGTGGGTCTAATTTTTTCTTCTTATGATTCTCCAATTTTTTAATACTAAAATTCTTTTATCCTTATCCATGCTTTTCACCATAATTTAGAAGTTTTTCACGTAAAAATTGTGTCTATTTTATTTGTAATATTTTCAGTTTCATTTTAATTGCAACTTATCCCTATCCAAATCCTAGTTTTTCTCAAGAAAAATGATTCTACTGCTATTATTAAAAGTAACGTAGAATTCGATACAACAACTCGAGTTAACATACCACAACACATTCTTTTTAGAGATGCACTTAATTGGACTGTACTTTGCGAATCAGTTATACAAGTAACCAAATAGCATGTCTCGTTTCTTATGGTAATAAAGATGTTCCTATGGCTTAAATCAAATTCTTATAACTATGAACATAAAATAGTACCAGAGCAAGTGTGTACCGTATTATGATAATAAAGATAAAGACAAAAAGATTTTAAAAAATTATCTTAAAGTCTTAAGCCGTTTTTAAAAAATAATTTTTATTTGAGATTATTAAAAAAAGCATCTTATGGTGTTAAAAATAATTCTGTAATAATTTTAATAAAGTTTACTATTAAAATTAAGTTATAATGGTAAACATACTTTATTATATAATTAATAGTCAGTTAATATTAAAATAATTTGACATAAATTCAATTTATTCTTAATACAACAAAGTATTTTTAAATAATTTAAAACAATAAATAAAACTAGGAAAGAGATTGTAGTCTTCTACTCTGAAAATTAATAATGAATTAAACTCATAGCAGTTTGGCAATAAATAAAAACACATCGCTTAGTATAATTCAACTCCTTTGACAGTAATTATTAGTGTTTGTTTTAGTTTTTCTGAGTAATGTTTATTCCATAGAATCTTGGAATAATGCAAATGTTATTGAGTCGTTGTATGCAAAAATAATCATTAAAAATTTTCTATTATAAATAAATTAATTTCCTTTAACTTAAGAAAACTCCTATTGGATAAAAAAGAATAAATCAACTTGAAGCAAGAACATCTCAGAATTAATGTGTATTTGCATTTATTTGGTTAAACAATCAACATTTAAATTGTAATATATTGGAAATGTACAATGTTACTCTTTGAAAATTGAAATGGGAATGTCAAACTATAGCAACAACTAGTGCTGGTAGAAAAATCGTTTATAATTCAAGCAGTTTCTAGCACCCTATCCACTTCTTCCTTCTTCTCACTGATCAAACTGTTATAAAGTTTTCACAGTAAGTAGTCTAGGTCTAAGAATGAGAACACATGCAATTAAGGTGAGCGTGTCGCCCTCGAGGAGTGTGACTCGATGATTAAGAGCAGAGCTTGACTTTGATTAGGTCCCAGATTCGATTCTATGCTAGTCTCTCTTGTAAGAGCCTGAGGCAGCCGAGATTTTACCTGTAAATATAGAACTAGTTAAGCCCTCAATGATGAGGTGCACCCGCTTGATCCACCTGTTAAGTGGTACGCTAATTAAGCCCTCAAAGAGGTGTGCCGCTTTGCCCTCCTACAAAATTTCCTCGAATCAATTATAAAAAAAAAAAAAAAAGGTGAGCGTGTGATTTTGGTATGTGGAACAACTTTGGTAAGTTCTAACACATGGATCTACATCTTTGAGATAGGTGTTGGGTAGGACTGAGCGAAGTGGTGAGATATTACTAGTCAGTCAAAAGACAAACACGTGCATTAACAAGCTAACTAAAGAAAGCTTAAAGATTTCATCTTGTCATTTGTTTATATCATGTCAGAATGTACCTTCGAATCGTCTGCTTTCCTTCTTCCATGACTTACGTTGTTCACTATTGTTTCATTTCAGTTGTGCATAAATTATAACTCCAGCTGCTTCCACCAAATGAACACTTCAAATGACTAATGTATACCGTGCACAAGGTACTTTATATGGAGAAAGCTTTACATCCTAAGATAGATATGCGGGAACAGAAAATTATCTAAGATTCTGTAATTTAGCGAAATTTTTAGGCCCTTGCGTTGTCTTTAGTCTTGAGGGTGAAGATAATACAGAAAAACTGTTTCCATTCCACACGATCAAAACACATATCTAGGTGGAGCAGGCCACCCTTGAACAGCTAAAATTTAAGCAAAATTTCTTTTCAGGGGCTGCTATTCAACATTCACGTCGATTAGATTACAAATATGATAGCACGCAGTTCATCCTTAGCTTTGTTGCTTGCGACTTCTCTTTTCCTCGATGCCCGACCGACTAAATCTGTGCCGAAGAACATCCAACACATCTTCAAGTTTTACGCCTTTGACAGCAAGCAGAACCATAGCATGATAGAGTACATCTCCCATCTCAGAAGCTGTGCGTGTTTTATCCTCATCTTCTTCTAGTGTTCGACACAACTCATCTGCCTCTTCCCTGCAAGTAATAGTAAAGATAAAGCCTCAAAACATGAAAAACATACCCAAGTGTACTGCACATCACATCTAGCAAACATGTCAAATTACCGGATTTTTGAACAAAGTAAACTCTTGTCATGCAACAATCTTTTTGTCCAAGAGGCCTTGCCCATTTCAGGATTTTCTAGTTCTGCTTTCCGTTGCAAAATTGTGGATTCTAAAGAATACAAAGTTGTTAGTGCCAACTTGCTCAACGCATCCTGTAATACATAAAACATTCATTTCATGTCAAATATATGTCGGCCAGGGCAACACGTGGTAAATAACGTCCTGAAAATTTTTCAATCACAGACCTGTTTATCCTCTAGAACATCAACAACTGAAGTATAATAGCAAGTCTCAGATCCTGTATGGCAAGTGGGTCCATCAGGCTTCCCAAGGTAAATTATCTAAAATAGATCTTGTTCGTATGAGTTCAAAACTGTACAGAGGAAAACCATACATATGAATAACTTTAGTCTAATCAAGAACATACAGAATCACGGTCACAATCTAGGTAAATGTCCTGAACATTGATGAAATTCTTGGAGGTTTCTCCCTTTGTCCACAAGGTTGAGCGAGAACGACTGTAAAATGTTGCCTTCTGAGAGGAAACTGTCATAGCCAGTGCATCCCTGTTCACAAATCCTTGCATTAATATGGCCCCCGTGTCAACATTTTGAGCAATAGCAACTGCCAAGCCTTTCTCATCCCATTTAATACTATCTAACAATGTCACAATCTGAAAACGGACTGTTGAATAATTAGTTCACATCTATGGACATATCAACTTAAGGTATTCAAATTTTAATTGCAGAGTTGCTCATATAAGGATATTTTAAATACAAAATAAAGAAGCAAAAGAATATGGAGTCGATAAAATGCTGAGCTTTAACAGACTAATGCAACAGTGATACATTATGATCCATAGTATCATTGTTATATCCTCTTTATCAAGGTCTTCTGAACCTCATGAATAATTCATTTATTTCCTGAGAGCATCTCGTGTAGTAATACAATAAAGAAAAACTTTAACCCCCAATACCCTTAAGCATCTCATATAGTAATACAATAAAGAAAATCTTTAACCCCCCAATACCCTTACAAGATAGTTGATATGTAGCCTGAATAGCTAACATGCAGCTGGTAACAGTCAGCAGCAAAGAAAATCTTTTAAGGAAAATACAAACATAAGTAAACTCCATTGCCATATTCATCTCTACATCCTTCAGCCAAAAATGTAACGAGAAATACATGATTTGGGTTTTAGTGGCCATAAGGATTCATAAACCGTATTACAGTACTGCACACAAATGCAGATTTACAAAGACTTGATCATATAGCCAGAACAAATGAAAATTACACAATAATACAGCATTGAATAAGAAACTGTACGTCAATATTACAAAAATGTGAACGACTGCTTAGCGAGATGTAGGGTCCAGATGTAGCTCGAATAACAATAAAGAGTAAATTATTGGGCAACGATGGACACCTTCAAGGGATGGTTTTAAGGGAAAGATAAGAAACCTCATCCATCACATTTCCTTCCCTCTCCTTAATATTCCAGACATGTAACGATCCCTACCAATGTAGAACGGTAGACACCTGACTATATCTGGTCTAATCTTAGACATTAAAAGAATATACTATAATGCAATTAAAGCGTGGATTTTAAACATGAGCAGTGATAAGGAAACAAGTAATTTATATACCTTGGTATCATTGTCCAGTTTCTTATTCGACCCAAAAACTGCAAGACTGTTACTTTTTCGGATGATTTCTCTACCGGATCCGTCGTTCGAAAGGAAAACTCGTCCTATAGATGGAAAAGGCACAGTAGTTCGCGTGCAGTGAAGTGAAGAAACTGCCATTGTTATAAAGACGACCAATTTCAAAGATTCTATAAGCACATTCGCCACTTAAAAGTGCCCATGAAGTTATATATGTTCTGGGTTCTCTGCAAATGCCATTTAAAAGCATATAGATACGTTACTCGAACCTTAAAACAGTACAGAGAAGAGGAAACAAAGAAAAAAAGATAGGAGAAAGGAGAAAACTTCACAAATTAACATAGAATTACCTTTGAGATATGAACTAGTGGGAGATTGAAACCCCTGCAGTGTAGCAGATAGTTGAAGAAAGTTTGATGTGGGCTGAAGATGAGCGAGGGCGTCTTATAAAGAATTGTAAACTAGGGTTTTAAGAGAAAACTGAAAAGTAACAGGTGGCGGAAAGGGCTTTCTGGTGGGCTTTATCAAAATGTAGGGTTTTTGAGAACAAGTTCTCTGTTATCGAAACCATTATTGACTTTTACCATGTTTTATTAAAATTTATCTATATATTTGACTCATATAAATATTTAAATAAAATTAAATGATACAAACACCATAAAAAGCAGAGATGATTTCATGTGGAGTTTTTGTGCATACTTTGGTTAATTTCGATGCTTCTGTCATAAAAATACTTTTTAGTTTTAGTTTTAGTTTTAATTTTTATTTTTAAATAAAAATATAAAATTATTTGATTGTTAATGTTAATATAATTTTATTTTTATCATAATAATTACATATCAAAATAACACTTAAAAATAAATTTATTTTAACCACACTTATAATATTTATTAAATAATTTTTATTGCATAAAATAAATAATTTAAATTTAAATTTTATTTATAAATTAATATTTATTTTAAATATAAAATTTGAAAACATTTTAAATTTAATGCGAGAAATTCGAAAAATTATTGGCCAACTCAAAAGGTGGAAATGAACGTGACCAATTGCAAAGTCTTTAATAATTATTTAATTTAATTACAAAAATAAATGAAATTAAATTATTAATAATTCTTATTAATAATTAATTTAGTATATAATATTAAATTCAATAATTTATAATTCTTATTAAAATAATATATTAAATAATTAAATAATATATATTTAGTTAACGGTAAATTAGATTATAAAATATTATGATTTTCATAATTTTTAAAATTGGAAAAAACTAAAACTAAAAACTCAAACAAATAGATTTTTATTAACTTTGAAAATAAAAATAACAATAGAAGCAAACATGCTAATGGACTTCTTTTTTGGATAAATTTCTATTAAAGGTAAGTCAAATTGTTGCATGACACTTCTATGTTGTTAAAAATAAGATGGTCATATACTTAGAAGAAGCATAACAATGTCCTGAGAAAACATATCATGACATAAGGCAAGATAAAGTTCAAAAACATCTTATCGAGTTGACTAATGGTTCCATTGTTAGGTAGGAATGGCTCGAGACATAAGGTGACTACATCATCAATCACAATTTTAAGTACTTGATAGGCTTTCGTGGCCCGATTTCGGCTTAGATGCAACCCGATCAAACCAATCAGTCCTAGCCAAGCCACAAGTTCTAGATAGGCTGCAGCCTATGATCCTGTCGTGCAAAGACTTTGATGCTCCATAAGGATGATCCAGCATTTATTATAAACATTTGAAAATAAGCAGAGCCTGTTAATGAGTTCTATGCCACAAAATTAGGCATTACTTTTCCAATTCTGTATCATAGGTTAACCATGTTTTAAAAATTGAACCGAAAATTAAACCGATAAGATAAGAGGTTTAAGATTTAAAGATTCAACAATTCTTATAAAATTGGTTAAAAATTAAATAAAATTAAAATTTTAAAATATGATTAAAAGATATGGTAAAGAATTCGAAGTTAAAAATATTATTAAATTAAATTTTATAAAAATTTATTAATTTATGAAAATTCATCGATTAATTAATAAATTGATCGATTTTTAACAATAAAAGTTAATAAAATTTATTAAATCAAAAAGTTAAAAAGTTTAAGATTTTTACGATTGAACCAATCAAATCAGTTCAGTTTTTAATTATTAATTTTGAACCAATTAACTCGTTTCAATTTTTAATTATTAATTGTACTCATTTAAAATATATATTTATTATTAATTTATTTTAATAAGTAAATCGGTTCATTTTTAATACAATAGTATAATGTACCATTTTAAACAATTTAAAGGCAAAACTACATTTAACCCCTATGCTTTATCTCTCGGTACATTATACCCCCCTCTATTCAAAAAGACTTATTAACCCCTGTATTATGATGGCATCACCACAATTATACATGTTGCATTTTTGGACAAAATACTATTTTAGTCTTTTGTTTAATAAAAATTTTATAGTTAATAAATAAATAATTGAAATTATTTTAATGATTTAATAAATTATTAATTTTTAAATAATTGTGTATGATTTTTCTTATAAGAATAAAATTAAAGAAACAAAATAAACTTATTTTATAATATAAATTATTAAATAAAGAGTCAGTATGAAACATGAAGAAAAAAAGGGAAAAAAAGGAAATTATGTTAAATGAACGTGAGAAAAATATTTAATTTTTTATAGACTGTTTATTTATTATTTTTTATATTTAATTTCAAATCATGTTCGAATTAGGAATAAAAATTTATAATTATTTATAATTTATTTTAAAGTTGTAAATTCTTATCTTAATAGTATAGACAAGCAAGTAAAAATTAAAGAATGTAACGTCTTCGTTCTCAGTTACCATGCTTACTTATCTAGTTTAATTCTTTAGTTTTCATAGGAAACTATAGAGAGTGAGAATCTAGAATTTAGATACAACAACTTTAACACTGACGAGGAGTTTTGTTGTTAACTTCACGGTTGTATGAACTAAACAACATGATTCTAAAAAGGATTGGATTGTAATCTTAAGGCAGAAGTGAGTTAATAAGGGGCTTTTCTGGTGAGGTTGTCGGTTCGAATCGTCCTCATATATGCAGTCGTTTAAAATTTGAGGTTAGAATTTTGCCTCTTGTAAGGAACTTATCTGGCTTGAGCGGAGATTAGTCTGTGAGTGGATGACTTAAAGATGTCTTCTCATAATTGAAATCCTTCTAAAATATTTTGTGAGTAATAAAAAAATAAAAATAAAAAGAATTGGATTGTAAAAAAGAGCAATAGATTTTTTATTTTGGCTATAATATTTTTATTATATTCTATTAAATTTTATTTACATATTTATATAAATATATAGACAAAATTCAATATAACAAAATTACACTGCAGTCGAAACAAAGTATTTCATGTGCTTGAGAAGTTGCAGGTTCCTAAAACTAAGTTCTGGATATACAACATTATTAGAAGCTACCTGCTTCAGAGTTTGTACTTAGAAAGAATATTTTAAAGAAAGAAGATTGTTATATACTAAAATCAATAACTCGTGAAAAGAGATTGGTAGTACCATCTGTTGGTTTATGCCGTTACAGTCAATTTCATCAATATTATTTTAATCTTTAGGCAGTTAGCTTACGGACAGGTGCATAAGCATAATAGGGGCTAATGTGGTGAGATGACAATTACTAACATTGACGAGATCTTTTGCAAACGTGTGTTATTTCTATTTTAAACCCAGATCGGATATTAAATCAAAGATTTTATTGATTATTGGTTTGATCGGTTTGACCGGTTCAACTATTAGTCGAATCAGTGTGACGTCATAATTATACAATAATTATATTTAATTATATAATAATTATATTTAATTATATATAATATTAAAAATATTAAAAATACAAAAATATACCAAATAATATAAAAAATAAAAAATTTATCAAACCAGTGGTCGAACCGAACCGATTTGATTGATCAATTGACCGATTTTGACCGGTTCCTACTGGTTCAATTAAGAACCGATTTTAGGTGTGAACCGGACCGGATAGCCGACCGATCACCAATCGAACCGGTCGAACCGGTCCGATTTTTAAAACAGTGATTTCTTCTGTTGGGAGTTATATTTCAACTTTTTTTAGTATAATTGTAGTTTTATTATTTTGTTCCTATGACTAAGTTTATGTCTATATTTAAGGGAAATATTTTTTATTCAATAACTACTTATGTGAAGTATTTCTATAAACTATAGAGCAATGTGGTTTGGTGAAAGCAATAAATATGAGTATAAAACTAAAAGGCCATTTAACTCTTTATTTTTCTATGTTTAATTTTTATTTCTTATTTAATCTTTATTTTTTTGTAAAAAATATTTAGTTAAGATTTGTAATAAAAACTGTAAAACTTATTTAATTGGGATTTGTAATAAAAAGACCAAAAACAGAAAACATTTTTAACGTCACATGTTGTTTTTGGTTTTATTCTTATTATACTAACAAATATCAATATTGCATTTTAATTTAATTCATTTTATCATATCAAACTGTATTTTTAATATTACATATCAATTTCATATAATAAAATTTTGATATTTGATATAAAAATTACATTTATTCATTCTAATTAAATAATATAAGTAATGTTATGAATATTATATATGTACTAATATCGAATTTGATTATGGTATAATATAATACTGTACATATTAAGGCCCAAGCTAGTGTAGTGGTCACTACAACAGAGTGAACAATTTGTTACGATTTCTTTAGCAAAGCATCACAAATCGTCATAGAAAAGGAGGTATTGACGCCGATTAACAAACATGTCACCCAAAGCCAAACAATTAGCGATGAATCACCAAATAGTCGTTAAAATTTAACATTTGACGATGGTCTTTCAAGTTCATCAAAGGAGAAGAAACTTTTGCTACCAATTGACAATTTTGTCGCTAAAATTTGAGCTTTGAACGACGGATTTTATGTTTCATAGGCAATGCGATATAATTTAGTGACACTTAGGTTAATCGTCGATAGATGTTTACAACAATGAACACTTTATGCAACGATAAGTATAAATCGTCGCAAAATATGCAACGTATTGTGATGTATAGTTGTTTGTCAGTAATTTGGTAAAGATGTGCGACGATAGCACAAAGAATCGTAAAATATTGTCTTTTAGAGACGAATTATTGAAACGTCGTGAAAAAATTAGACAAAAAATTTCATGTTACAATATAAATTCTTAGGCAAATTTTAATGAAACTATTGTGTGTGATAGTATCTTAAAAGCAATAATGTTAAAAGGATAATTTTTAAAGCTAAACATAGTTATTGGTTCTGCCTGAATCTGGCTGAACGGTGCGTTGCCGTTTGGATCCATGGATTGGCAACCTTCGATGATGATCTTC
>JANTNU010000007.1:19798264-19811423 GCA_024752395.1 Erythroxylum havanense | reverse complement strand
ATACGACTCTACTCACTCTAGCTACAATTTAATTGATTTTTCAGGAGTAGATTTTATTTTTGGTGGATTCGACACCCGTCACTTGACATTTTGTGGAAGCCTCACAATCGGTAATAGTTTTAAACAAATCGAACTCAACCCAAACAATCAAACAATAGTTTTCGTTCAATTTTAATCTCCCCACTCCATACACCCAAATCTTTTCAATCTCTTCAAACACTTCAACACAAACCAATCTTTCAATCACACAACTGCAATTCTCTGAAAATTTAGCCCAACACCTTCATCCAAATTAGTCTCTTCACATTCAAAACATAAATTGAAATTCACCTTCAATTAATCCCAACACTTCCATATACTAATCAACTCTTCAAATTTAAAAACTCAATCTAAACTCTTTCAATCACAACTCACACTTCAATATAAATCAGCCCAAAATCATTAAAATATGAATTTCATCCTACAATTCAACCCACAATTTTAACCAAAATCCAGAATAACCACGATTGTTCACTTTCAAGCATCAATCCACGATATGATGTATAGAACACTTACCCAAATAGCATTAAAGTGGAAATGGAATATATTTCACCCCCCCCCCCCCAACCTCAGGAAACTCCTTTGAAATCTTCAACCATGTCAGTAGAGAGAGATGACTTAACAGATAAGGGTTTGGAAAGACTGGAGTTTTATGGTGAGGGATCTGTGAAGGCAGAGAAAGAGAGAAAAACAAATGAAGTAAAAGAATGATGATTCTTGGGCAAGAAGGTGGCTGGCATGGAAAAAGTTAGAAGAGAGAGTACAGGGGCGGCCAAGCGTGAGTGTTATGGTAGAGATGGAAACAATTTCAAACGAGAGTTAAATAACAAACCTTTTGACCAGGTTTAAATTCTTGCCAAAGGATATGCTTATCGTGGAAGGCCTTAGTTCTGTCCTTGTATTTGCAAGCATTCTCAAAAGCATATACGTGGAATTCATCTAACTCATTCAACTCCATTAGTCTCCTTTTGTCCAGCTTCCTTGAGATCATAGTTCAAATTCCAGATTGCCCATAATGCCTTGTGCTCAATTTCAATTGGAAGATGGCAAGATTTCCTAAAGACTAATTTATAAGGAGACATCCTCAAAGGAGTCTTATATGCTGTCCTGTATGCCCAGAGAGTGATAGGTTATCATTAGCCTACAAATTTAATCCCCTACTTAAATTGATTTGTAGTATAGTGAAGTAAGGGTATCGTCCCACAGAGATCAAAACACAAGGAAGATTTTTTACTTTCAAGCAAAGTATATGTGAATGTTATGCATGAACTAATGCACAAGAGGACAAGATTGGAGGATTTGTTTGTTTGCATAAAAATTAAACAAGAAGAGAAAGAAGAAGATGTGATTTAAGTTCAGAAAATAAAGCCAAAAGTTCTCAAGGGAGAAATTGCTAAGAAAATTTGAGTAAAAAGTTCAGATTAATTGAAGACCAATTGCAAAGGTTTTCACGAAATCCTTAGGTTGTTTTTAAAAATTGAAAACGAATTATTTCTAAGATTAAAAAATTAGGATTCATCAAGCAAAGATAGATGCGTTCAAAACAAGCATGACATGCAACAACTTCTCGTTAATGCATTAATCCAAAACTAGAATGAACAACACAATAACAAGAGCTTTAAGATCAAAATCAAGTTTGCTAAACATTGGTTAATTTTCAAGAAAGCTAACATACATAAAATTAACCTATGTCTTGATCCAACTAATTAAAACCTACAAGATTCAATTTTAATTAGTTGCTACTACTTAACGTAATCAATTTATTGTCCAACAATTAAATTAATCAGATAGCAAACAAATTATTCATGCAAAATTCAAATTCATGACTTCAAATCCACATGCATAATTCGACAATCATGTGCAGATCAAGAGCACAAATTTTCAATCATAGATTCATCTATTATATGTGCATGTTTCTCAAAAAACAACCATGAATTTAGCTAATAGCCTCAACAATTGGAAAAGAGAATTTAGTTCATAATTCTAAGTAAAACAAAGTTAAAAATCATTATTGAAAACATAGTGCAGAATTCGTGTATAACAAGAAGAAGTAAAGAAGAAAATAAAACTAGGGTTCTACCCAGAGAGAAAGAGAAAACGTAGGAGAAAGAAAGAGTAGAAGAGAGATTCACATCCAAAAGAGAGAGAAAACGTGAATACCCCCTTAAACTAATGCTAAAGGACCCTATTTATATTGGAGGAGGTCTTGTAGGAGAGGATTTCTTTTCCAAGTAGAAGTAAGTCTTTCTTTCCTTGTAAAATTAGTATCTTTACAAGGATATGATTTCTTTTCCAAGTAGAAGTAAATTTTTTCTTTCCTTGTCAAATTAGGATCTTTACAAGGGTAGGACTTTTTTTTCCTAAAAATTGGGAATCTTCATTTCTCCCAATCTACATGTTCCCTAACCATCTAGATTCTTCCTAGATCCATTTCTTGCAGTGGCGAACAAGAATCTTTCGAAATGTAGAAATCCTAGTTGAAGTAGGATTTCTTATAGGATTAGGATTTTTGCAACTTTCGTCACCTTAGGATATTTCGACCTCCTCACTCTAAAAATGACATCCCAAAGTCCTAAATCTCCCTCCTTAACATTATTTTCTTCATTTGACACATTAAACACCTAAAATGATGAAATCAATGTAAATCACGTGATTTAGACATCAAATGAGAATAAAAACTAAGTGTAAAAGTATAAAAAGATTAAAAAAATGAGTGCATCAGAGAGTGTCATCAAGCTTCAATGCCTAATCCTTTATTGAGGTATTAACAATTTTCTCCAAAATTTTCTTGATTTCCCTATTAGATACCTCAACTTGCCCGCTAGTTTGAGGGTAGTAGGTGGTTCCAAACTTGAAATGGCACCCATATTTTGCCAAGAGAGATTTGAATTGATGGTTCTGAAAATGTACCCCATTGTCACTAATTATAGCTCTTGGAACACCAAACCTTGAGAATATGTGCTCTTGACAAATTTGACAAATCTAGCTCCAGTGTTGTTTGATAAAGTTGTGGCTTCCACCCGCTTGGATATATAATCAACCACCACAAGGATGTATTCATTACCGAAGGATACTAGAAATGATCCCATGAATTCTAGACCCCATACATTAAAGAGTTCCACTTCTAGAATCCCTGAATGAGGAATCTCATGCTTTTTACCAATGTTTCCAATTCTCTGACACTTATCACAAGTCATGAAAAAAGTCCTAGCATCTTTAAAAAGAGTAAGCCAATAAAACCTAGATTGTAAAACCTTTGTCGTTGTTTTGTTAACCCCATAGTGTCCTCCTCACAGAGAAGCATGAAAATGATGCAGAACTGATCGCATCTCCTC
The DNA here is from genome assembly GCA_024752395.1 of Erythroxylum havanense. Taxonomy (NCBI): domain Eukaryota; kingdom Viridiplantae; phylum Streptophyta; class Magnoliopsida; order Malpighiales; family Erythroxylaceae; genus Erythroxylum; species Erythroxylum havanense. The sequence goes on along the minus strand of JANTNU010000007.1, from coordinate 19,808,049 downwards.
ATCAGGTATACATCTTATGATCAACCCATCTGCACATCTTCTAAAGAGTAACGGATCTTCCCAAAAGTAATTCCTTACCTCAGATAAGATTTTGCTTCTCTTATGGTATGAATAATCATTAGGAATAATGTTGGACACCATAAAATTGACATGATCAACAAAATAAGGGATATTTTCCATAATTGACCACAAATTCTCATCAGGGTAGGTATCATTAATTGGCCCAGCTTATCTCCCTGCTCAAGTGGTGAAAGATGGTCAGCCACTGAATTTTCAGATCCCTTCTTATCTCTAATCTCCAAATCAAATTCCTCCAAAAATAAAATCCATTTGATCAATCTTTTTTTTGCATTTTTCTTTGTAAGCAGATATTTCATAGCAGAATGGTCAATCTAAACAGTGACTTTGGACTTAACTTGATAAGATCTATATTTATTGAATGGAAAAACTACTATTAGAAAATCTTTCTATATAGTGGCATAGTTAATTTGAGCATTATTAAAAACTTTGCTAGTGTAATAAATGACGTGTAATTTCTTATTCTGTTTTTGCCCTAAGACAACCACAAGTGCATAGTCTCTAGCATAACACATCAACTCAAAAGGGAGATTCCAATTTGATGCGGCTATTATAGGAGCTAAGGTATTCTTTAACCTATTGAAAGCATCAAGACATTCATCAGTAAATTCTTAAGGAACTTCCTTTTACAATAAAGCATATAATGGCTGAGAAATCTCGAAAAATCCCTTAATAAATTTGATATAGAACCCGACATGTCTAACAAAACTCCTTATTGCTCTAATCGAATTGGGAGGTGGCAACTTGTTGATGAATTCAATTTTAGCTAGATCCACCTCTATTCCATTGTTAGAAATTTTGTGGCCTAGGACAATTCCTTCTTGTACCATGAAGTGGCATTTTTCCCAATTCAACACGAGATTGGTTTCTTCACACATTTGTAAAACCTGTTCTAGATTGAATAGACATGCATCAAAAGAAGAACCAAAAATAGAAAAATCATCCATAAATACCCCAATTATATTCTCCTCATGTCGGAGAATATGGACATTATACAGTGTTGAAAAGTGGCAGGAGCATTGCATAAATCGAAGGGCATCCTACGATACGCAAATGTACTATAGGGACAAGTGAAGGTGGTTTTCTCCTTATCCTCTAGGGCTATCAAAATTTGGTTATAACTTGAGTAACCATCTAAAAAACCATAATAATCATGCCCCACTAATCTTTCCAACATTTGATCAATAAAGGGAAGAGGGAAGTGATCTTTCCTAGTTGCTGCATTCAATTTTCTATAATCTATACAGACCCTCCACCCTGTCACAACCCTAATCGAAATTATTTCATTGCTATCATTAGAAATGACAATCATGTCACCCTTCTTTGGCACCACTTGCATAGGACTTATCCAAGAACTATCAGAAATAGGATAGATAATTCATGCATCAAGTATTTTAAGTACCTCATATTGCACAACTTCCTTCATGTTAAGATTGAGCCTCCTATGGTTTTCCACACTATGTTTGTGGTTTTCTTCCATTAGAATCCTTTGAACACAAATAGAAGGGCTAATTCCCTTTATGTCAACAATATTTCAAGCAATAGCCAATTTATGTTCACATAGTACCCTTAATAACTTCTCTTCTTGAGAGAAATCTAAATAAGAGGAAATGATAACTGGATATGTATTTGATTCTCCCAAGAATGCATATCTCAAATGAATTGGAAGTTGTTTTAGTTTAGGGTTTGGTGGGCTCAATATGGAGGGTAACAATTTAGGTTTAGGAGGGCCCAATTCTTCAATTTGAGGTCTATACCTAAAACTATTACCTTGCAATCTATATGAATAGTCCACTAGCTCATCATCCAATTCATTCTTATCTATTCCTAAAGTTAGGCATGTTTCTAAGGCATCATCACACATTAATTCAGGAATAGATTCAAATGTAAGAGAATCAATTACATCTATCCTATAAGTGACTTCATGGAAAGAGGGATCCTTTAAAACCTTAAAAATGTTAAACACCTCTTCCTCATCACCAACTCTCAAAGTTAGCTTACAATTTGGAACATCAATCAATGCTCCACCAGTGGCTAAGAATGGTCTTCCTAAAATTATAGGAACCTGCATGTCAAACTCCATCTTAAGCACAAAAAAATCAACTGGAATTATAAGCTTACCAACTTTCACCAGTAAGTCTTCAACTATACCAATAAGATATCGAATTGATCTATCAGCAAGTTGCAATGAAATTCTAGTTGGTTTGAGTTCACCAATTCCCAACCTGCTGATATGTGCTTAATTGTTGTTATTTTTAATCATTTACACTTAGAGATTATTGATATAAAAATGCTTAAGATACTCACTTTAATTCATATATTATTTTAGGTACAATTTAGGAGCAAGGAAATTAAAGTGAGTCGAAAGTACTGCATTTTGGGTTATTTCTGAAGACTCATATTCACTTGTCATCGTCGAACAAAAATGATGAATATTGGAGCAAGAGAAGACAAAATAAAACATAAAATTCATGGAATAGGGCTGTTGGAAATCATTACTCGGGGCATGAAATTTGCATGTAATTATGTGAATTATTAGCAGCACAATTAAAGCTTGAAGAGAGTGAAGGAAGCGTAAAGAAGTGGTTATAAATGAGGTAGATGCTGTGCGTTTTATAAAAAAACGCACAGCTGTGAGGCAACACGCAGGCTGAAAGCAAAAGGCGCGGTAGAATAAAATAAGAGGCAGCACAACATTTTGAGTAAAACGTCTGCGTCTTACTCAAGACGCACAGTACAAGGAAGACTTGAATCACGCATCAGGAAGCAGCGTTTTACTCCAAGACGCAGCGTCACACAGCGTGGAAACAAGCAAAACGCAAGTGGAGCGCAGTGATAAGCGTCGTTTTGAAGGCAAAATGAGGGGAGCAAATGTTTTAGGTTGATGAGACCCTTATTGGTCTTGTCAAGCTACAGTAGAGAGAAGAATAAAACAGTGAGGCGCTGGAGGAGAGGCGCAGGTAAAGCAGGCATGGAGGCTTAGCTGCTGCAGCTTGGCTGGAGCCTGCGTGGGGAGCTAGTTACATTGAAGACAAGGGCAGCGCAAGCGTGTCGCAAAGCTTGCAACAGTGAGAGGAATGCGTGCCCAATAGCGAGGACAACAAATTTGAAGGTTTATTCGTCAAATTGATGAACAGTAAAATGGAGAAAAGCTTGTGGCAATGAGAGTGGGCTGGCAACAAGGGAATTTTGGTTAGGGATAAAGAATGGGGCTGAAGTGTTTTTACCGGATAAGACTCATGAAGGGCTAAACATCTCAACACCGGTTCGGAGGTAATATCGACACCGACGACCTGGGTTAAGTATTATTTTAATTATTTTATTGTTTCTTTCTCTCATTAGAAATTGATTGTGTTATCCGATGTTAACTGATTTGGGTTTCGTGTATGGATAATCGAATTTTTGTTATTATTCGGTTATTTGTGTATGAATACATCGGGTATTGTGAATTGATGATTTTAATGTGTTCATTGAATCATTAATTTCAAACCCATTGTTAGAATTTCAATATAATCCGTAATTGTTATGTTGAAATTCATGTGTAGCGACTAATGATTCGTAATCATTAGGGATAATATGACCTAAGTTAAATGACGCATCGTATGTGGTTGTTGTCTTGATTAATCGGTTTTCCTAATTCGTAATGCTACCGCGCCTAATTAAATCTACAGATCGTATCCTAGGTTGTTAGGTGGTTAGGTTTAATCAACGATCGTATCTTGATTAAACAAAACCTAAGGGAAAACTCGAGTTAATTTTTAACCCACGATTAATAGTTGCTACGAGAGGGAAAAGAACAAAAAATTAATAAAATCTGCTTAGTCAGTGTGTAAGCCGAGATTGAACAGAAGAACCGGATCCCTACCGAATTCCCTACATTTATCATTTTATTGCATGTTTTCTTTTTTTGTTTTTATTAGTTAGTTTTATTTTAATATCTTCTTTTAAAAATCCAAAACCCCCTTTAAGTGTAAACACCGATTAATTTCTTTTCATAAACTTTACACAAACTCTCTGTGGGATCGACCTAGACTTGCCATTGCTACAGTAGTAGTCTAGTTATTTTAATTTTGATTAGCGTTACGACGCGCGGTCACCTGCTATAGAGAGACAAGGGAATGAGATTAATGCTTACACCTAGGTCACATAAACATTGAAAAACATTATATTCACCAAAGTGACAAGGAATAGTGAAACTCCCTGGATCTTTTAACTTAGGGGGTACTTTATTCTATAAAATAGAACTACACTCTTCAATTAATGCTACAATAGCAAAATTATCAAGCTTCTTTTTGTTGGAGTTGATTTCCTTCAAGAATTTGGTGTAAGCAAGCATCTCTGCAAGAGCTTCGGTAAAGGGGATATTGATTTGGATCTTCTTGAACATGTCAAGGAATTTTTGAAATTTAGAATCATCATGCTTCTTCTTGACCCTTTGAGGATATGGTATAGGTGGTACAAAGGAAAATTCTGAACTTAGTGAAGACTCTTTCTTTTGTATTTTTTTTTTGGTTCTTTGCCTTCGCCTAAATTCTCACTTTCAGCCTCCTTGACTTCCTTCTCTTTAGGAATTACATCCTCTACCACCTTACCACTTCTTAGAACCACTACCATACAGTCAGATTCACTTGCGTATTGTTAGGCAACTTCTCTTTACCTCTTTCACTCACCTCTTTTGCCACTTGACTGATTTTTATCTCTAAATTTCTAATGGCAGCTTAGTTTGATTGAAGATTTTGCTCCATTCTATTCATGGCTTAAGAGCTGGTTTAAGCACTTTGATCCATCTTGCTTATAAGTTGAGAAGGCATATCTTCAAACTGATCCACCTTTTTCTCCCATGAGGAAGGGAATTGTTATTGTGTAGATGATGAAGGAGATGAGTACTGTTGTTTTGGTGGTGCTTAGAACCCAAGTGGTCCCACTGGTTTTACATTCCCTGAGTTTTTCCATGAGAAGTTCAGATGAAACTTCCAACCTTCATTGTAAGTGTTCAAGAAATGATCAAATTTCTTACCTTGTCTACCATTGTTCACATAATTCACCTCTTCCTCTGTCAATGCTACCTCAATATTTATACAACCAGCTGCTATATGCCAAAATCTACCACAAAGAGTGCAAGGATCCCTATTAGACTTGTTGTTGTTCACCAACAAATTCAACTTCTTATTAATCTCGGTAACTTGGTAGGTCACTTCATTCAGAGTAACAAATTTGCTTCTAGTCACCTTACAATGTGAATTCTCTGCAGCCTTTATGAAAATATTCCACAATTCTTGGGAACTCAGGTCACTAATATTCCCACCAGCATTCAAATCCATAAGAGTTTGGTTGTAATCAGTGAGACCATAGTAGAAGAACTGAGTTAACGAGTAAGTGTCAAATCCATGGTGAGGGCATTGGTTAAAGAGATCATTAAACCATTCCTATGGTTCATGAAATTTTTCCCCTCTTTTCTGCGAGAACCAATGTATCATCTTCCTAAGTTCAAGAGTTTTGTGGGTTGGGTACAACTTTATCATGAAAGTCTCCATTACCTTGTCCCAAGTATCAATAGAACTACCTCCAAACTCAACAACCAATTTCTTGTTAATCCCTTCATGCAATAAGGAAAACACCTTAGCCTTAACTCATCCTCAGACAATCCATACAATGGAAGAGTTTGAACTGTCACATAGAAATCTCTCATGAAGGCTAGGGCATCTTCACTAGGCATCCCATTAAATTATGGCAACGTCGACAAATGAAACTGCTTTAGCTCATAATTCCTTGCTGCTACAGTTAATCGAATGCAAGAGGGGTTGCCTGCAATAAATGACATTTGATAGTCTTGAACTCTCCTTACTGTTAGATTAACAGCAACTGGTTCAGTTAGATTCCCTTCACAGAATTGGTCCATTCCCCATATCTTGTTCCTCATGTAGATTTGGATTTTGATTGTTATTTGCCATCCTTCTTCTTCTTTGGGCATTATTCCTTCTATAAGTCCGTTCAATTTCTGGATTTAGCTTAATAAACTAATTGTTATTCAAGTTTCTTGAATTCCTTAAGCGCATGCAAATCTTCAAATTAAACAAAGATAAAGGGTTCAAAATTAATTGATGGAAGAAAACTTCAAGTAATAAATAAAAAATAAGAACTAGAATTAATGGTAGCAAATATAAACTAGTTCCCTAGCAACTACGCTAAAAAATTGGTCGACAAAATCTGCAAGTGCACAGAATCGTTCCTAGTACCTGCAAATCAAGTATTCCAAGGTTGCCTCATACAAGAACTAAAACACTCACTACCGAATTATTCCTAATTGCTTTAACAAAATTGACAATAAACTTAAAAGATGGTTAGATTTGGGTAGATAGTAAATTATAAATACTAGAAAATAACAAACAAGGATAACTTGATGTTTTAAACTTAGGGCTTAGGGTTCACCAACTCAAAAGATTGATTAATACAATATAAAATTGATTGAATGCTAGGTTATAATAACAATTGCACAACTTTACTCATCTCCTCTCTCAAGACAAATAAGAGTATCTAACTAGTTGATTACCATCTCTCAATGTGTAAACTAACTAGTTAAATTCATGAAGAACAAGCAACCTAAGTTATCACACTAGCTTAGGATATCTTTATCTCTAAGTCTAATGTGTTTATCTTCCTAGTGCATAAACCATACTTCACCTCTTAATTCATCATATGATTCTTAAGATTGCATCTATGGAGATTAGGCATAGAGACAATAGTGAAATGCAAGAGAGATAAACATAACCCAAGAGCTTTCCTTCAACACCAATCAATCCATAAAATATAAATCAATCCTCTAAATAGGTTACATCCCTCACCATAAATGAGGGTTAATTCCAGAACATGATAATAGAAGCCATACATATAAAGATGCTCAGCATTCAAGAAAGAGTAGAGAGAGAAGGTAGAGAGAACACAAAACAAGATTACTCCCAATGCTTGAATTAATTCTCCAAATCTTCTTCTCTTCCTCTTTTTCAATGCCACCTTATGTTCTTGCCTCATTTTCAATGTCCAGCCCCCTAATTAGGTCTTCAAAATAAGTATTTACAGTGTCTTGGGTTCAAAGAAACCTATTTTTTGCTAAACAAGGGAAGGTAGATTATCATTAGGCCGACAAAGTCAGTTAGACAGACACGATGTTCGATTAACGAATCTTTTTGGGCATGGGAAGTAATGTTGGCAAACAATGTTCGTTAAACGAGCATGATGTCTATTAAATAGATACACATTGGCCATTTACAAAATATGCAACTTTGCCCTTCATTCGACAGAATCTCTCCTCGAAGTCTTCATAAAATTTGTAGAACTCGAAGTCCTCTTCGAAAGCATCCTTAAATGAGCTTAATCCAACATCCACAGTGAAAGTTATGCCTTTTTCCCCTAAAATATGTTCATTTGTACCTATCAAGCAATAAAGTTGAAATGCGTGATAACTAACCAAATAAAGCTTCAAATTCATATAAAGATAAGTCAAATTAGTTCCAATTCATCCCAAAATCATATATGAATAAATTGACTTATCAGAAAGCTACAAATTGGAAAGAGTTGCAAACATAAGATCCTACAGTCAGCAAGGCAAAATGTAAAGGCACTCAAATCCATTAAGAAAAAGAACCTCATTTGTGACAATTGGATGCAAAAAGTTTGGAGTTCAACGAACAAATGCTTCAAAAAACCATGAACAATTATTCAAAATAAAACAAAATATGAATCTGGAGTTGAATGTAAAAGAAAGAGAAGTAAAAAGCAAGTGATTAAGACAAACAACGAGGTGAGTTCAGAGACATGCGACACATTTCTTATATAAAAGATTTTACTTACCATGGATGATTGTATTTAGAATCAGACTTTGAAAACATGTCTGAGTAGTCTATTTTACACTTGCCTGTCTTGGAAAAACAAAATTAACATTTAGGATTCTAATAATAATGCAAAAATCATTCATTTGCATGCGTAATGAACAACAACACCGATAATATTATGATATCCATATTTTTGGATGTTTATTGGAACAGTGGAAGTTTAATACATGGAAAAAGAGAAAAAGGGTTTGGTAGCTGTGTTAAATGTAGAAGTTTCTACATATGTGTGTTAATTAAATGAAAATAAATCAACATGATGGATAGCATTTAATAGAACAGTTATTAATTAGTAGAGGAAAAGAGACAGGATCATTTAAAATGTACAAAATGGTAATCAACTAAACTTTTCCCCATTTGCTCCAAAGATTTATTAATATCTTGAAGGACCATTTTTGTAATGTCATCGGATGTATAGGTACTATAGGAAGAAGCATATTGATAGTTAGAACAAAGTTCGTCTTTGAATATTTCCCATGGTTTCTTAAGATTAGTTGGTAAACAATAGAATAGAAGTGTAGCAAATAAAAGTCCGAGCGATGTTGGCATTTGAAGCATAACAGCCTCAGGAGTTTGTTGTATATAAAAATCATATGCTAGCAATCCTAATTGTAGTGTAGCATTTTTGAAACAGCTTCTTTTTTCACCATCAATAGTTAACAAGTCATCAAATGACATTGGTCTTTTAACATGTGTGAGTAATAACCTCAAGTAATACCTTTCTTCTTCTCTAGAGTCAACAGTAACCAACCTTCCTATAACTTTTCTTCGACTTTGCTGTGACCATGTTTTTGATTTTTGATTCCAAAAAAATATTCCGAAAAATCTTCATATAAACATTTCATCTCTTCTGCCTTTTATTTGTTAAATTCATCTTGAAAAATTCAGTGAGCATTGTTTTTGAGAAGTCAATTTTTCTCAACAAATAGAAAAGATCTGCATTTCTATCAAAGGAAATAAATTGATGATCTGGGAGATGAACCTGGAGTATATAAACTGATGGATTAATCTCAACTAGCTGAAATTTATATATACACTATAAAGCTTTAGGAGGTGAAATCCAACGACCTTCTTAGAAATTACTTATTTCATCAATATCAGCTGTGATCTGTTGATCGACAATACTAAAGTTAACAAGGTCACGGCCCTTAAAAACATATTTGTATAAGTATTTGACAAGCTTTACAGTTGAACATACTTTAACATTTATGTGACAATCAATTCGCATCAAGAGATACGGATTATGAGGAACCCCCTATCTATTATCAATCTCATGTCTGCAAATTTTAACTTTCCTATCATCATCTCTGCATCTATAACATAAATAACTGTCCTCACTATGAAATGAGCAAAATTCTTGGGATAATGATTTTTGCAGGCACTGTTTCTCATGCAAGGGCAATCTTTATTCATAAAATCACAAGGACCACGAATTATATGTTTAATGACTCTTTCCAGACCCCCGCAAAGTGGAGAATATTATACATTGAGTGCGTTGACTTTTTCTTTTTTAATTTGAAGTGAAAACTACAATGTTTTGGCCCGATCTCCATTAACTATAACCCGATCTTAAGTTACACGATTGGAGTCTAATTTGTTTGAAAAAGCATCATTTTAGTATAATTAACTAAAATGATGTTATTTTTGTTGGGCCCCAGTTTGCATTAAGCATGTTTATGTTATTTTTGAGGTTTAATTTGAATTTTCCTTTTTAGTTGGACTAAATTGAGGTTTATAGTGATTAAAGGGGTGGAAGTTGAATGAGGGATTAGTTTAAATTAGAATTGAATTGTTGTTAGAAGTTGAAAGGAATAAAATGGC
>JANTNU010000007.1:19746010-19762480 GCA_024752395.1 Erythroxylum havanense | reverse complement strand
TAATTATTAAATCAAATTTTATTTGAATATTTATATATTTTAAATTTAATTATATTCATTAATAATTATTAAAATTTGATTACATATAATTTAATTTTAAAACTTAAATAAAATAAAATAATTCATAATTTATTGATAAATAATTTTAATTTATTAAATATATAATATTGAATTAAATTATTAATAATTAGTTAAATAAATAAAATATATTTAAATGATAGTAAATTAGATTATGGAAAAACAGAAATAGGAAATAAAAACAGATTTTTATATACTTTTTTATAATTTTTGAAAACCGGAAAAAACTAAAACTAAAAAGTCAAAAGCAGAAACTAAAAATTCAAACAAACATATTTTTTTTACTCAATTTAAAAACAAAAAAATCAAAATAAAAATAGAACAAACACCCAATACAAGATTATAGTTCATAATCGCTAGTTCTATATAGGCTATTATGATATGGTAATCTATTCGAGATTAAAAACAGTAGATTCTTTTTACTTGTTGCCGTACAAATACGCAAAAACAAAAATCTCAAAATATAATTATATAAAAAAAACCAGTGCGTTGAAGTTTTCCATATTTGGTATTTAATGCTATTCGTGTCAATCTATAAAGAGCTGTTGGGGTAAGTTTCGTATTGTTGTATCAATTGGGCCAAGAGTATCAAGTCTGGCTTTCCCTTCAAGCCCTCGAAGAAAAGATCTTCGCTTCTCTTTCGTAGATTGGCTAGCAGTAACACAAGCACCGTCATTTCCCTCATTCGGGATTTAGGGTTAGGGTTTTGTGGATCGGAAAATGTCGAAGAAGAAAGAGTTGATGGTGTACAATTCATTGGGAAAACAGAAAGAGGTGTTCAAGCCCAAACTCAGTGGCAAAGTGAGCATGTACGTTTGCGGTATCACAGCTTACGATTTCAGCCACATTGGTCATGCACGTGCGGCCGTCTCTTTCGATGTTCTTTTCAGGTCTTAATCTATCCATAACTTTGCACACACTGATACATGACGTTGTCCAATTTTACAAATTTTTTGGGAGATGAATTGGTTCTTTGGTTATTGAATTTCGTTTTATTGTGTTTGGGAAAGAGTTTAGTTTGTTGGAATTATTAAAATTACATATAGTTCTTCCTAGAGAGAGAAAAAAAAGGAAATGGTCTATGGAATATGTATTTTGCAGTACACCTGTTTAATTCGCTTCAGAGTGATGTTTTGGTTTTTGCTATTTTAATCTTGTGAAAAACGCTTATTCAATTTACCACTTGACAGTGCCATTTACTTAAAACCATTGTCAGTAAATTTTCCTTTAGGTGGAATTACAATAGCCCTTGGGGCCTTAGATGCGGACTAATAAAAGGATAAATTCAAATACATCTTCAAAAATTTAGTACAATAGTTAGTTTTGCACTAAAATAATTGATTCTCTCCAAGATGATATCGATACAATAGTTAGTTTTGCGCTAAAATAATTGATTCTCTCCAAGATGATATTGATACAATAGTTAGTTTTGCGCTAAAATAATTGATTCTTTCCAAGATGATATTGATTTTATTTTCTTTTTTATGCCTGTCTTGATGTTTCTTGTGGTAACCATACCCAATTCTAGTCGTCAATTCTCATTCATTCATTTCTTTCTATTCTCTCTAAATTTGTGATTTTACCCATGAGTTCCACAATATGTGTAACTATGCATATTTGTATGCTTTTATCTCCTTTTTGTCTGTTTTTTTCCCAATAATTATGATCTCTTTTAGTTTTACTTTTTTTTAATATATCAATTTGGTTTGAATCCCTTTCGAACATCGGTTTGTATTATGGTTCCACAGATACTTGCAACATCTGGGTTATGAGGTGACCTACGTGCGAAACTTCACTGACATTGATGATAAGGTGAGAATTGTAATGCATGTGATGCTAAGGCATGATTATTTGCATCCTTGAACATCTTTAGAGGCTTCAATTAGTTACTGGTTTCTGCTTACTTTAGCCATATTATATTGTTATTAAAATGTTGTTGCTGCAAGCTAGAGACAGTTTATTGATTGATGAGAAATCATAGACCCATTCAACCATTTGTATGATGAACTTAGTGTTTAGGATGTATAATCTGGTTTTACTTCTACAATGAATAGCTAAAGGATGTGATTCTGGATCAAAACTTGTTTTTGTTTTCATTTTTGTTTCTAAACTTATGTAGACTATGTCAAGTTTGTTAGTTTTATCTTTGAAGGAAAAAAGCTGGCTGATGCGTTTGATGCAAAACCAGAATAATCATCAACATCTCTCTTTTAAGAAAATTTCTTTCTTTTGGAAATGCATAGTGGTGCTATACCTTTCAGGACTCAATTTTTCTCTTATGTTTTTTCTTTTGATAAGAAAGTTACTTTTATGTGATACTGAGTTGATGCGCTGCCCAATTGTTAGGAGTTTATGGGAGAGAAATCAGACTCTTAGATAGCAGTGGACTTAACTATGCTAACAGTGGGAGTTTGATTTTTTTTCTTCTCTCTAAAGAATAGAAAAAAATGAGGGCTGCAGTTCTGTTGATTTCTTAAAAGTAATTATTGTAGGAATGTAAGTGCTTGTACAACTCCGCTCCCATTCCTGTATCTGCTAGTAAAGCATCTTTCATCTTATATATCCATAGATAGGTTATGAATATGTTGTTTAGGGATTTTTTTTTTTTTGGCTAGATTGTTAATATCCAACTACATGTAGATAATTCGTCGGGCAAACGAGCTTGGTGAAGATCCATTGCATTTGAGCAATCGGTTCTGTGAGGAATATCTTGTTGACATGACTGACCTTCAGTGCCTTCTTCCTACCCATCAGCCTCGTGTCACCAACCACATTGAACAGATTAAGGATTTGATTACACAGGTTTTTTACTCTTTTAAAGCATTTTTTTTTTGTTTAATGAGTCTAGCCTCTGATTGTACATGCATAACCTCAGTGTTATGGGAACATGTTTTACAGATCAAAATTTATGCTCAAGAATGATCAACCATCTTGTTTTACAATTTATGTAAATGAACCTTGGGCTACTAAATAGGCCCTTAAGTATATATGCTTTGCAATTACTATTTTTCTCTAGTACAAGAATTGAGTTAGGAGGTCTCTACAAGACTCAACCTGCAGCTGTTGAAGAAGAAAATTATTAGCCTTTTAAAGCTGCCACATGGTCCCTAACAAGGACTACTTGTCTATTCTATGTTGTGAGAGATTGCACATGGAAACCAATGATTTTCAGTAGCATACTTACTGAAGAATTGTTGATTTTATTTAAGGAGTTCATTTGTATTTGCCTTTTCATGAATAACAACCCCACCGAGCCCAGTTATGTCTTGATAATGGTATCACTTGCTCCATTGTTTGCGTGAGGCATATATTGTCCTTTCATAGGATGTTTTGAATGTATTGAATGACAGCCTACGAGATTAAGTTACCATATTCATGGTGTCATCATTTCAAGAGCTTTAATTTGCATTATTTTTTAAAGGGAAAGCTTGTTTTTTGCAGATTGTCAACAATGATTTTGCCTATATAGTTGATGGAGATGTGTTCTTTGCTGTTGACAAATTCCCAAATTATGGTCAGTTATCTGGGCAGAGACTGGAAAATAATAGAGCAGGTGAGCGAGTTGCTGTTGACTCCAGGAAACGAAATCCTGCAGACTTTGCATTGTGGAAGGTAAAATCTCATGAATATAACTGCCATTGTATAATCTTGTGTGCATTATGCTCAATTTTCTGTTTATAACTGCAGGCAGCAAAGCCAGGTGAACCAAGTTGGGAGAGTCCCTGGGGTCCTGGGAGACCAGGATGGCACATAGAATGTAGTGCGATGAGTGCACATTATCTCACATTTCAGTTTGACATTCATGGTGGTGGACTTGATTTGATATTTCCCCATCATGAAAATGAGATAACACAAAGTTCTGCTGCATGCAGTGGGTGCAATATTAGCTATTGGATGCACAATGGACATGTTACAAATAATAATGTCAAAATGTCAAAATCGTTGGGTAATTTTTTCACAATTCGTCAGGTAAATTCATATTCCAAGTATTCTGTTTTTATTTCTTTCTCCCTCCTCTCAACAGGTTCACCAAAAAAGAGGAAAAAATGTAAAACACTACTTATGTCTGTCTGAGGTAATGTATCACATTTATCGTAGATCACTGAGCGTTACCACCCACTGGCTTTGAGATACTTCCTGATCAGCACACATTATGGTTCTCCTCTGAATTACTCGGTTGTTCAGCTGGAAACTGCATCAGATGCCATCTTCTACATATATCAGGTTTGAAGCTTATCACTCTTAGAAGCTTTTGTTTGCAAATGTATGCCTGCTCTTCAGCTGTCATCAGTTGAAACTTGTTTGGAGCTATTTGAATTATGAATCTAAATGAGAGGGTTGTTTTTGCAACCTTAATGTCAAACATGATTGCAGGCACAAGTGCTTGGGCCAGTACACGGAAGCCTAAATGCTCAATTGTATTGGAATTGTTGGCTTGACTTTCACTTTTTTCCTTGGAATTTATTCAAACCTCTGCTATATAACTGATGGAATGCTTCCAGAATATGCTTTATTTCCCAGTAACTGCATCCTTTTATTGCTGGACGACACAGAATGCACAAGCACATTTAGCCCACATGTATTTGTGTACCTATACAGGTATTTGTCTACAGAACCTTTTCGCTAAAGTGAAAGTGCTGCTATGTATGCAGACATTGCAAGATTGTGAGAATGCTTCGTTATCATTTAAAGAAGCAAAGCTGAAGGAGGGAGCAGTGGAGAATGGTAAAACAATTGCAGTCAGTGCAGATGCCCGGAAGTGCATCAGTAAACTACGTGATGAATTTGAGACTAAAATGTCAGATGATTTGAACACTTCGAATCTATTGACTGGTGCATTCCAAGATGCGTTGAAGTTTATAAACAGTTCATTAACCATGCTTAAGGTGCAATCCCGGATACCCATTTCATTATGGTAGTTATGGTGCCCGTTTCATGTATGCATGCTTGCAGGCATTCGATACGGCATTAGTTCATGTTTGTCTTGAAAGATTCTTTTTATGGTTTTTCTTCGTTAAAAATTTGCAGAAGAAACTACAAAAGCAGCAACAATTATCTCTACTTCAATCCCTTACTGAGGTTGAGAAAGAAGTTAAGGTGGTTCTGAAGGTTCTAGGATTGGAACCCCCTCGTAGTTATGTTGAGGTGAGGTTTCCAAACATTATTTTATGATTTTCATGTCTTGGTGTTTGGTCTGTTGAAAATTATTGATAATAACTTACCTGACAGGTATTACAACAGCTTAAAAATAAGGCATTGATCAGAGCAGAAATAGAAGAAAGCGAGGTGCTGCAACTGATAGAGGACAGAGCAGTTGCAAGGAAAAACAAGGACTTCTCAATGAGTGATCAGATCAGGGTTGATCTGGCTGCAAAGGGCATTGCACTCATGGACTTAGGAGCGGAAACAGTATGGAGGCCTTGTATACCTGTTGGACACGAGCAGGACATGCCATCAATAGTGGAAGAACAAAAGCCGCCACCATCCACATCAAATTGATGTTGTATAATCTTGTTCTGGCATATAGAATGATGACCGGTAACTGTATTTATGAAGGTTTTGAATTGATCTGTCAAATGTTAAAATGCTGGCAATTGAATACGTTCAGACCTTATGATGTGACCCTATGGAAAGGGGTCAGTTTAAAATATTGGCCCGAATAGAGGGTACCATAATTTACCTGCTATTCGAACTTACTAGGCAATCAATGTTTATCTTTGACAACTTGGATAAAGAACTATCACTTATTGGTTCATTGCAAATTGGGTGGAGAGCCTTTTGTCGCTTACTATGACTGAGATATTATGTGTGAGGTTTGTGAGAATTGATTTAACTCATTTTTATTAGGACTGTAATTGTCATCATTAAGGTTTTGATGGTGGGATTGATGACTTATGGGATTGATTTTGTTTAGGCTGGGAAAAAAAAAAGGGTAAGGTCATGGCAATTTGAACAGGTTTGAAAAATGCGTGGATTTTGGGATCAATTTCTGGGAAACAACTAGACAGAATTGGCCAGTAGGTCCTTCACGAAGTTTGTAGGATTTTCTGTAAGCTTTAAAGTGATATAAGATACAAACTGATGGGATAAGTGGTTGCTGAGTTATGATCAAAATAGTGCCAGAAGGTCAGATTCGGACGATGCTTGAAAATGGTTGAGAGAACAAGAAAGGTTTTGGAGAAACTCATAAACCCACATTTTTATAGTTTAGGAATATTAATTGTAACACTCCATTCTTGCAAGACATGTGCCTGACATCCTGAGTGATATCTGAGTTCGTGTCTCGTAAGGGTGACGTGCTAGAATACTCAATCAGTCAAAACTCGGTACAAATTTTTTTTGAATACAATCAAATACGCAAAAATCAGTAATCAATTTGGGTTCACTTTCATTCATAACATTTTCAATTTAATACATTACAATCAATATAATTTCAATAACCAATTGGGGCCCATTATAAATATAAAATACTATTCTACAAAATTTTCAGGACTATAAATTTATACAAATTTATACAAATATAATACAGACGCGTACTGGTTCCAATCTCTATCTTTCCCCTTGCATTAATTATACTCCCGTTTGCCTAACAGGATATTCTTCTGAGTCCTGAAAACATAATTGTAAATTTTGAGTGAATTTTGTGAACTCAATGAGTGATCATTATTGATGGCTCACCCAGTCACATAATACATAATCACATTCACAACGTTTCACATTTTACAATCGATACAATTTAATCATTCATATTATGTATATGTAGTGTGCATGAGACCTGTTTTTCATTTATTACTTTGTTATGACTGAGTGCCTAAATTGTCCTATATAGGACTCATTGATAACTGTCCCATATAGGACTCATTAAATGTTGAGCCTGAGGCTCTGGATCACTTTTTCACTCGAGGTTCTTTTTCACTCGTTAAGCTTTAAGCTCTAATTGGTGGCTACTCAGGTCAAAACTGCTATTATATTTCATGCATTCATGAAATGAAATGCATCAATCACATTTGCAAGCTCGCATTTAATCACATTCCCATATCATAAGACCTTAGTCCGACATTTAACATATTTTCACTTACATGCAAATGCACTTTCAGAACACATTTAACAACTAAATTATGTACACTTAGTTCATCTATAAAAGTGTAATTTGGTCAATATCTCTTCTATAAAAGTGTTCCTCTATGTCTTATCTTTCTATTGACATCAAAATCACTCAATTTGGTTCAATAATTTGGAAGATATGCCTCAAACATTATCGGGTTATCCATATTCAAAAGCAATGTACTAAGTGCAACTTCCATCCAGAAATTCAACATCTTAAAGAAAGAATCAAAATTCGACTTCTAGAGACAATTTGTAGGCCTATATCTCTAGTTTACTCTTAATTAAAATTCATCTTATTTGGAATCCTACAAATCATGATATCATCAAAATATTGAGACATGTTCAGTAAAATATCCAATTCATGCTCTTCCAACCGATACCCTTACTTTGATTCAATTAATCTTTTTCAAATTGATACCAAAAGGTATAAATTTTTGTAGATACATATAGGAATGCTTTAGAAATCAAATGCTTAAAAAAATAGGTCATTTAGAGGTCGAACGAAAAAGTTATGGCTAAAAGAGTAAGAGGTGTTCAGGTCTAGAGGAGAGCTATGGAGTCACCATCGCGACGTGCCCGTGCGATGTCGCAAATACGACCCGCTTCGTCGCGATCGCGACTTTCTCGAAATTTTTGCAAAGTTGCGATTGCAACAAACGACTTTCCTCTTCTCTCTTTTCTTCTTTCAACCTATTTTGGTAAAATGAGCATAACTTTCACTAGAAGTGTCAGATTAAGGTTATTTAAAAACCATTTCAAAGAGAATTTCTAGACCTACAACTTATGTGAAAATTTAGAAAACAAATTTTGCCTCTATAAAGGTCAAAATTTTAATACAATATAGCTGACCCGAATGGCCATCCCATGCAGCATCACAAATTTCTAATAGTCATATCTCTCTACTCCAATGTCCAAAAATTTCATACTTTATATCAATGAAAAGATTAAAGAAAGATCTACAATTTTCAGAAGACAACTTTGTCAAAAACTCTCTATATCAGTACAAAAAACTCATGGAAGTTTCAGATGAAAATATTTTTAACTCTTTACTTACAACATTCAATTCCTCATGCTTAATCTATCATTTCTAGTTCAATGCCCATCATTTATCCATTATTCTAACTCCCTTTCAACTCAACATCATCCATAACCAAATTATAGCCCATGATCAATCATAAACACTAATAACAGAGCATACACATATATATGCATTCATCATCAATTTTTTGCACATATTCAACTTCATTTCACTTATAACTATCACCTAGATCCTTCATATTTTAAGACACCAAATTAGTCCCTCTCTTTAGCTTTATACTCATTTTACATCATCACAAAAACAGCCAAAAAGATTCACATTAATTCATCAAGAAAAACAGAACAAAAACCTAATATGTATCCAGTTTTTTTGCACTTTTTTCCCTATACCTAGTACTGAACTTCAATTTGAAATTGGAAACTCCAAATGATAGAATTTGAATTCAATATCTTCATACAAAATGTAGCCCTATGTTTCTAATTTAATCCAAATCAAAGATATCTTCATACAAAATGTAGCCCTAGCAAGGTTCAACTTGTGGCTTGGAGAAGAGAGTGTCGTGAGTGAAATAGAGAGAAAGATGAAGAAAAACAAATGAAGAAGATTAAGAAATGGAGTTAGTGTCGTGGGTGAGAAAGGAAAGACCGCAATTTGGTCTTTCTTTTATTAATTTTGTGACTTAACATGTGGTGTGGCAAGTGACTCGCTCTCTCATGGTCCCTTCTTGATCTTTTAATAAGCTAGTCCATTTGTTTCTAATTTCTAATCCAATTGTCTCTACATTTTCAATGACATATGTCATTAAATCCCAAAGTCCTTTATAAAATTTTCATTACCATTTGACCTTTACTTCTATTACTATTCATCAATTATTCTATCACTTGATATTTTTCCTAGTCCAAAAATACCCTTATATTTCAGAAAATTCTCAAATTTTCTCCAAAAATTCTAATTCACTACTTATACATTCCCACTCAATTTTTAAGAAACAAAACTGTAATTCACATCATATTCACATTAAAACAATCATTTATACCCGAAAAATGTCAATTGAGTGCATGAACAATTATTTTAATGTGTGCAATAATCAAATTCACATGTGTGTACGCTGATATTATGCATGAGCATCAAATGCATTTTTTAAATCTCTCTTTAATCTCACATGTACCAAAATTTAAGGTTCTAGAGTGTAGGAACGGATTTTGAGCATCCTGAAAGATTGAGTCAAGACGTTGAGACGGTCCTGTAAGTTTGAGACAGATTTTTCTGTGTCGTATTGAGGACTATTAAGACATGGTATGTCAACATCTATTGCTTCTGGTTCACCAGTTACGAGAGTTAATTATTGCTCTCTAGCTTCATTGCTCATTGCTTGTTCATTGAGTTGTTATTTTATTTGTTTTAATTTGTTTGATTTTAGTTTTGGTTTTTACTTTTTTATTAATTGTTTTATCAATATATTATATAATAATAAAATACTAAATAAAGTTTTTAAAACTAATTATATCAATTGTTCAATTAATTTTATCTTAATCTCTTGCACAATAATTTAATAAATGTTAATAATTATAAAAATTGAATATAGATATTTAATATTACATTTTACAATTAAGTTATATCCTTTAATGATGTAACTGTGATTATTATAAAGTATAAAGTAGGTTGGTGTTATTTTTTCTTGTTTTGGAAATTGAATGGAATTAATGTAAGCCCTCGTAAAAGTTAAGATGACCTAAGCTAAGTATAAATACAAAGAAAACCTATAAAGGCTTGAATAAAGAGTTTGATTGATAAAAGTTTTTTTATTGAAAAGTAAAAACAATTGAACTGATAAGGCTCATAGATGAGAAGCAAGGCTCGATGTCTTAAGAGGACCAAACGAGTCATTAGTTCATAAACACTACAACTACTTCAAATAAGATTAAATTATAAGGTTAGTCATAGGACAGAGAAATAATAATCTAGACAGCATGTTAAAGAGCATAAGTTGGAGGCAAACTTATGCTAAAACATCTACATTAATAGTGGGGTAGCAACATTGTCTTCATTCTTAACAGTGATACGATGCAAGAATACGTTTAAAAATGACAATGGGTTGATCAATGGGTCTAAATTCAGATATTTTCAATGAATCGATTCATGAGTCTGGCCAATCAGACTCAGCTTGATTTGATGCTCAATTTTTCTCAGTAAAATAATATCGTTTTGTTTAAAAGAGTTAGGCTTTGGGTAAGCCTACGCCTGGGTAACCCAGACCCGGACTCAATTGAAAAAAAAACGTTTTTTTTTATTCTTCTAATTTTAAAATAATTATTTTAAAAAAATAGCATGCAAGTAGTAGTTGAGAATTGTAAGGAGTTCTTGATTCTATCCAGCGCCGAGATAGCTTTGGAGGAATCTACCTACTCCTCCAGACTAATTTGCACCATTGAACTTGAGGGGTAGGATTCCTTAATCCATTCTAAGTATATTAATTTGTTGGTGAAACAACCAAAGTATGTCTGCACCACCTTATAACGTCCTATATGGATTGATTGAATGTATAACTGGGCAGATTATCGATCTTTAATGATGTTGAATCCTTCCATCTCACATGCCATTCATTATCGTTGATCATTATAGATGCTCTACCTTTAGGATTGAACATATGATTCAACTACAATGCTACAAGAAGCAAGTAAAGAGGGCCAAGATTGCACCAATTGTCATTCTATAGCCAGGCGTTTTTTTCCCATCACCTATTATGTATGCTCTTAATCTCCTTCAACAAGTGCCTTCAAAGTTTGAAAATTTGGAGCATTATATATATATCCATGAGGTATCCTTATGGGGTGTAAACTCTTAAAAGCAATGGTATTCCAAGTAATGGGAATGCATCCATAGCACCTAGAAGGACTGTTTATTCACAGGTGCTCTAGCTAGTAAAACCTTATCCTTCAATTGAATATACCATGCATATACTAAGATCTCCTTCACGTATAGGGAAACCATTTCACGTTGGCCCGTGGCTTCCTATATGCATCCTTTTTGCTAATGCTTTTGGGAATAATCATGTATGGTAACTAGTGTATATGTAGGTTTGGTAAGGATGGATTTAATAAGATATAACTAACCAACATACCTGAGTATTTTAACGGAAACTTCCACAATTTTAACTTGGCAATTGATTGTAGCACCAACCATAAAGCATTTATTCTCCTTAAAGTTCAAACTAAAAAAAACACAAAATTTTCTTAAGGAATCGATGAGTAAGCTTATAAACTAACGTCAACTTTACAGAAGAGTAACAAATCATCTGTGAAAGAGAGGTTGAAGAATTGATGCTGTCCAAATGATCTAACGGTCAATTTTTTTTCTCTTTTTTTTTTGTCGATATTTATTCCTATCTCGTGTGATTTTTTTTCTTAATCTTAACCGTCACAGGCATAATTTATTTTATGTTATTCATTTAGGATGCTATTTTTTACTAAATATTTTTATCCTATAATTTAAATACACTTATACTTAAATAATAGTTAATATTTATTCCTCTCTCAACCAGGCGTGATTTATTTTTTTTAAATTCTTATTCTAACAGTCATAGACGTGATTTATTTTATGTTATTCATTCAGTAGAATGTTTTTTTTACTGAATATTTTTCATCCTATAATGTAAATATACTTATACTTGAATAATTGTTAACGAATTAATTTTGATATAATTAATAGTTAGTATAATATAATCAATTAATTATATATAATATATATATAATTATGTTATTATACATGTTTAGTATAAAATAATGAATAATAATAAACAGTTCGTACTATTTAAATATACTTAAATCATGGTTAAATAATTAATTTTGATATAATTAATAGTTATTAGAATATAATAAATTAATTCAATTATTAGTAATAATTATTGGTATATAATTAATTATTTGATTATGAAAATATAGTTACTTAAGTAGTCAATATTAATATTTGGTATATGTGTTACTGTATTAATAATTATTGTTAATTATTATTAATTATTATTTAGTTTATATCATTGAATTTTTTTCATCCTATTATTTGATTATGCATAAATAATAGTTAATTAATTAATTTTGATATGATTAATAGTTATGATAATATAATACATTAATTCAATTATTATTGGTATATATTTAATTATTTGATTTATTAAAGTATAGTTACTCCATTAAGTAGTCAATATTAATATTTGGTATATATGTTACTGTATTAATAATTATTGTTAATTATTATATAGTTTTTATTGCTTTATATATATATACACACACACACACACACACACACAATTAGAAGAACAAACAAAAGAAATAAATGAGATGTCATGGGTGTGACTTAACGTCTCACACTCGTGAAGGAGTTTCACGGGAACTAAGTCACAGCCGTGACATATATTAATAAGAGACGAAAGCCTTAATTCACAGGGCATAAATGAGGGAAGGCAACTCCAACCTTATCCCTCTCTGAAATATCAAAAATGCCAGCAAGAGTGAGAGAAAACTAATGATATCCTAAAGAGAGAATTATGGCCATATTTGCCATCTAATCTGTCGCACAATTTCCTTCCCTATAACTATGAACAGTTCACACTGGCCAGTCATGATTTAACCATTCTTTAGCAGCAGTCACAAGGGACAAGCTTTGATTTGGTTGAGATATTATCCTTAGTTAGCAGCTTGACCACACAAAGACTATCCACCTCCAAGATTAGATTTTGAACACCAGTTGCCCAAGCCATTTTTAGTCCTCCATAATTCAATAACAACAAGAGTACAAGTACCTATGTGCATAAAGAAACCTCCCTTCTAGCATCCAAAGTGATCCCTTAATAGGCCACCCGCTGTAGCCAGCCCACTTGAAGTTTTAAATGCATCATTTGTATTAAGTTTCATCCATCCTTCCTCTGGAGGAGCCCAACCAATAAAAAATTAATGTCGCAAAGGCCTAGTCTCATTAGTCATAATGTTACCACTTTTTGTCTCGTTATCTTGAGCTAGGATGAGTGAAATCTTGTTTCCTCTCATTTTTGTGCCCAAAACACCTACTATTCCTCCATTTCCAAATAAGCCAGTAAGTAACCCCAAAAAAATAATCTGCCAATCATCATCAAGATTAGAGATGTTTCGAACTAACCAGTCTGTAAAATTGTTGTTGAAAAAACCTTGTAAATAAACTTGAGAATTTAAGCATGCCCAAATAACTCGTGCTTCGATGCAGTCTCGGAGAACATGAACCAAAGATTCCTCCATACCATAACAGGTGTCACAAAAAGGTCGCTCCTCAATATGTCGTTTACATAATTCCAGGTTAGTTAAGAGCTTAATCTTTTAGAGCCAACCAAAGAAAGGACCGAATACATTGAGGTCCTACGAACTGCCAAGCCAACTTCCATATCTTATTAAAGGGATGCCAGGAATTTCGAAAAATAGCTTCATATGCTGATTTGATAGAAAAACTCCCCGAATCAGATAAGCCCCAACAATACTGGTCATGGCCATCATTCGGAGAAGGTGGCTTCACACCTGCAATTTAACACTCAAAGAAGGAGACAACTTTGAAGATATGTAATCCCACCGCCAATTTTCAAACTCACCTGTTATCTCAAAGACAGTCAACTTTCTGTCCTCGTCTGCCAGGTGGACCCCATATATAGTGGAAAGAGCAATTCTCCTATCCAAATGTCATCCCAGAATTTCACCGTCTTTTCGTCACCAATCGCCCATCTAATTTTAGAATCCATTTGAGTTCAAATCTTGCAAATGGTCCTCCATAGAAGAGAGCAATTATTTGGTATCAAACAATAAGGAATTCCTTTTGCGCTCTGCATATACTTGCCACGTAATATTCTCACCCAAAGAGCATCGGACGAAGTTAGTATTTGCCAAGCAAGTTTCATAATAAAAGCTTCGTTGGATTCCTTCAATTTCGTAGTCCCAAACCTCCTCTATCTTTAGGTTAGCATATGTTGTCCCATTTCACTAGGCTGATTCTTTTTTCACCTTGATTTTCCCCTCAAATGAATCAATGGCAATTGCCTTCAATCTTATGAAATGTTGCCTGTGGGATGGAAGTTGTTTGCATTGTGTAACAAGGGACAACTAAAAGAACATATTGTGTAAGAGTAGTTCTACTAGCAAAGGATAAAGTTTTTGTAGACCAATTAGATAGTCTTCTTGTGACTCTGTCAGCAATGGGTTGGTATGTACCCCTAGTAACTCGATTGTGAAGGAGTGGCACCCTAAGATACTTCCCCAAATCTTTCTCGAAGCTACTACTAAGTAGATGGGCCTCATTATGTGGGACACTACGTGACACAAATAACATAGTTTTATCTCTACTAACCAGTTGGCCAGAGCTTGAACAAAATTCATCGAGCACTTGCTTAATCACCTTAACTTGGTCTCTATAAGCTTTGGCACATAGGATAAGGTCATCTGCAAAAAATTGGTGTGATATTACTGGACCATGACGACTTGTTTTAAAAGGAACCTAGTTTTTTCCTCGAACTTTTCGTTTTATAGCCAATGAAAGGCGTTCTATGCACAAAACAAATAAGTATGTGTGTGTGTGTGTATATTATTTCATTAATTATATAATTAATTAATACTAATTAATAATACTTTAATAAAAAATAAATTAATTAAGTATGATGAATTCATTTACTATTACTTAAGTATTTGATATAATAGTGGAAATCATGCCTTTGACTATAGTAATTGATAATAATTAGCAATTAATAGTTCATGTTTTCAATAATATATATACGTAATATTAATAGCAATTAATAATGCATGGTTGACAATAATAAATATACTTAATATTAATATATAGTAGCTAATAATATAATAATTAGTCATAAGTTTATATATTAAGATATTAATATATAAAAATATATATAGGAGATGTCACGGGTGTGACACTACACTCATTCACAGGTGTGACTTAACAAGTCACACTCGTGATTTCTTGTCATGGAAATCAAGTTTATGACTTAATAGTCACAGACGTGACTGCCTTTTATATAAATATAATATTATTATATAGTAATTGATAATAATTAGCTATAAATAGTTCATGTTTTCAATAATATATATACTTAATATTAATAGCAATTAATAATTCATGGTTGTCAATGATATATATAATTAATATTAATATATAGTAGCTAATAATATAATAATTAGTCATAAGTTTATATATTAAGATATTAATATATAAAATTTAATGATAATAAACAGGTTATGATTAAGATTTAAATCTAATGTTAGTATATAAAAAATAATAACAATTAACAATTAATAATGCACGGTTATAAATAACATCTAAAATTAATATTAATATTCAATGCTTAATAAAATAGTAATTATAAGTATATAGTGTAAATGTTGATGATAATTTTTTATTGAATATTTTTTCATCCTATAATTTAAATATAATTTTACTTAAATTATAATAATGTTATTATGCATATTTGGTCTGAAACAATGAATAATAGTAAACAGTTGATATTAATTTGAATTATTTTAATATACTTAAATATTATTAATTTTGATATAATATAAATAAGCTTATGCTTAAATAAGTAGTCAATATTAATATTTGGTGGATATGTTACTGTATTAATAATTATTGTAATTATTAATAATTATTATATAGTTTATATGACTAAAAATTTTTCCATCCTATTGAAATAGACTTGATTTTGACGTCATTAATAGTTATTATAATATAATCAATTAATTATATTAAATATATATAATAATGTTATTATACATATTTAGTATAGAGTTAGTTGATTAAGTAGTCAATACTAATATTATTTGCTGCATTAGTGATTATTGTTAATGTTATTAATTATATAGTTTATACATATATATATCTATATATATGTGTGTGTGTATATATATAGATAAAAATTAATTATTTAACTATGATCTAAGTATATTAAAATGGAACGAATTATCTTTATGTTTATTATATATAATTCGTGCCATTTTAATATACTTAGATCATGGTTAAATAATTAATTTTTATCTTAGCAAATAATTATATAAAATCTATATATGATAAAGTTATTATACATTATAGAGTCATGCACGATCAAACGGTCATTTGCTTTTGCTCTCTCAACCTTCCATTTCTTTTGCTTATTATTACTCACGCCTGTGACTGCAAATCACAGGCGTGACTTTATTCAGAATAATTTTTTTGGCCTTTTTTGCCGATATTTA
>JANTNU010000007.1:19696934-19709670 GCA_024752395.1 Erythroxylum havanense | reverse complement strand
GAATAATTATATGTTTTGAATGAATATTTGTGATATATGTGATGTGTATACGTAATCCGGTGAATTCATGAATGATGGTTCAATCATTGAGTTTGCAAAACTCATCAAAAATTGCAATTTGGTTTTTCAGGTTCTGAGGAATTATTCAGCTAGGCTAAATGGAGTATAGCCACTGAGGTCAAATATCGATTAAGGGTCGGGATCAGTTTACACCTGCATATGTCTTTAGTGATTTTATTTTTGAATTATGTTCAGCAAAAATTGTACAAAGTGTATGTAAATGATTTGGTAATGAAATGACTTTATGATTTCAAGTGTTTTGTATCTGAAATGGGCCCAAATTATTGTTGAATACTAATGTTTGTAACAATTGTAACTTATAAATGGAAATGTTTTTAAATGACATGGTCCCGATTTGATTAGTGATTTCCGCTTGCGTGTACGTTACTTTTAAAGAAATAAAAGTTTTGTAATGAATTTTGACCGAATGATCGATCTAGTATGCCACCCTTGCGGGGTACGTACTCGGATATCACCATGGATATCGAGTACATGTCTTACGAGAGTGGGGTGCTATATTTTGGTATCAGAGTCGAGATTTAGTATCTTACATGGGCAGTTTTCGGCATATGTGTTAAGTTATGTGCATTTCAGTCATGTCATAGCAGGTAGTAGCAACTGATCCCTAGTCTGAGTTGCATTTATATTAGTAACATACGTGAGCATTTGTGAAGTGTTTGAATTGATGGAAGTAGTGGGAAGAATGATGATCCGTCTGACTACGAAAAAATGAAAGTTTGTGGATATTTAAAAATGGGAAATAGTATATGGTTAAAAATGACAAATAATGATGTAATGCATTTGTATTGGTAGATGTATTATAGAATACGATATCAATATTGTACTGTGGTAATATATCCCTGAATGTGATATAGATTCGAATACATTGTCATGGACTGATTAGGGAAAGTAATGATATAAAAATAAATGACGAGATTTAAAGTGTACAAGCCAAATTGATAGAAAATAAAATTTTCTATAACTTTTAGGGGTCAAGCTTGGACTTGAAATGATTGTTGGATAAAAGTGATTAGAGTTATGATTCACTACAAGAATATGTTAGTGGAATTGCGATCGAAATTTCAGGATAATTATGTATCTATAATTCTAAATTGATAGTGAACATATGTAAGTATGACGATATACTGGAATTGGAAGCAGGGATAAAGACGGTGACATTTGTAAAATTTGTCACGGTTAAGTTAAGTTATTATTTTGTGAGCACATATTTAATAATGGGAATGCAATGACAAATGTGAGAATCAAGCACATAAGAATTATATGTGTGGAGATGATATAGGAAGCAATCTATGATATATGAAAATTTGTTAGTCGTAGTCCCTATAATTCAAAGTCTAATAATGCATGAAAGTGCTTATAGTGATGATTAGGGATAGATTGAGAGTGTTAAAGATGTCATTGTTTATGATGAATTTGAGGAAAAAAGAAGAAGGGCACTATTGTGGCATAGTTCCCACCACCGAGGTCAGGCGAAAAAAGAGAAGTGTTTTCCTAAATTAAATGAGATTAAGGTATCCCGAGCATAAGTTATTAATTAGTGAATTGTCTTAAATACACCTATAGATGAGATGTAATGATTATGAATAGTTGAAATTGACCTTTGGGGTACTAATAATGTTTGATAAGCAATGATGGGAACAGTTGATTGATAAGGATTAGATGAACAATATAGTTGATAGTACAAAGAAATATTTTTTGGAAGTAGAAGTTCACCGCATAAAGTTAAGTTGACCAAATGGTTTACTTTTAAGAATGAATGAAAACGGAATAAAATAAAAGAAGAATATTGGAGTTCTATTCCTATCGAAGATTCAAGCATAAGATGTAAAATATGCTATTGAGAGAGAGTATGCATTTTGTTTGAGGTAAAGTATCCAACTAAGTGATTGGATTCTGGAATCTGAGGTGTCACTCTTTCTAATGTGAGGAGAACTTAGGGCCACATTACATTATATGAAAATATGCTCTGGGAATACAAATTGATTTGATGAGTGTGATGCCAACACAGGAAGTTAAGTTTGTGAATAAATTGAAACAAGTGGAGAAATTAGTAAGAATGGTTCGACATTATATTAAGTCAATGTGAAATAAGAGGAAATCGTACGAATGGAAGAATCATTCGAGTAAATAAGTCAATTGAGAAATTAACAAAATATGAGATAATATTACGTCATTAGGGAATTAAGTGCTTAAGGAATTATGAGAACTAATCATGGATACATAGAGTTTTGGCAATAATTGTTAGAGTTAACAATACCCCCGAAAGTGTCATGGTATTGAAGAATTAAGTGATCCAATTTTGTTTAGATCAATTAGTGGCTACGATCATAGATGATATCTTGAATGTATTCAAAGAGTTGAAAATACCATTTTGATTACTTAAGAAAATTGGTGGTTTTGAATGCATACAAAATTCTGTCTGTGCATTAAAGTGAAAACTATACGTAACATATTTTGTTATTTGATACAAATCTTATAATGCATGTTTTAATAAAGGTGTTGTGATTAGAGTAGCCAGTCTAAATGAGCTTTAAGCTCAGAATTCTACACGTAGAGCTTTGCTCTGTGATTTCTATTTCTGACTGAGCCTAATGACCTGTACCTATATCTGTATCTGAAAGGCACTCGATCACAACAAATAGTAACAAATTTGGAGATTTTGTATTATACAACGATGTTTTGCATCAGAAATTAAGATGCACTTTGTTGCAACATACCAAACTGATTTTGTACGCATAGAGACAATTAAATTCTCATGAGTTAAATGTTAGATACATTATTTGAAATTTATTGCCATATCTATTGCTTTGAAAGCTTGGAGACACCATTGGTGTAGTAAAACATTTCAGATTTATATATCAATAAAAAATTTATTTGAGGTACTTATAGAGTTTGAAATAATTGTGTACGAGACTGAGACAATGGATAGAAGTATTGAAGGACTATGGTGTACAAATGAATACTAACTTGGTAAAACTAGTGTACATACTTGATGCTTGAACAAAAATTTCAATAAAGGAATAACACAAATAACAACCTATGCTATACATCCTGGTAAGAATACAATGAAATAATGTTGGTAGCTATGGATGTAAACAAAAAAAAACAAGTGATCACACGAAATTGTTGCCAACAGTCTTAACTGTTGGAGATATGCTTAAAGTTTATAATTTGGAGTTCATAGAATTATGCGGTCAACGCTTTGTTTTAATTGACTTAAAGCTTAACAATCAATATCTTAGAATGTCGTATGAGGGGTTATATGACCGAAAGAGTTGAGTGAATTTTATATTTGGGTGAATAAGGCCAAAAAAAAAGGTTTAAGGCTAGAAGAAATAGGAGATGTTAATGATAAGTGAAATTGATGTGTATTAGAAATTAAGTGACTTAAGAAAAATGAATAAATTAGTTGGATCAACACTGAAGATTGGAATAAAGTGAGATAGAGACATGAGTTAAGTGTATTAACACGAAAGAGATATGAAATATCAAACAAAACATGAATTGTTTTTGACAATATCCCCTTGCCAAGGTGTGCTTAGGTTAGGAAAAAAAAGGAGCTAAGCCCGACATAAAATTGTCCATATGAAATTTTTGTAAGAGAAGGACTGTTAACATGAGTTTGTAATACCAACAAAGAGATCTTATATGCATTAAGTATGATATGCGAGTGTGATAAGAAATAGTGATATGATCTGACCCAGATGTAATGTCGGAACTAGAAGTAAAAATTTGAATTATCTGAAATATATTGAGGAGACAGACAAGATTGTGTGATATTTGAATAAGTAACTAGAAAATTGGTTGATTCCAATGACTATAGTCAAGTGCAAGAAATTATTCGAGTGATAGTGCCAAATGGGAAATAATAGAGAATATGATGAAAACATACCCCTACCTGTTTGATCAAACAGATAAGAATTTCGATGACGAATTTTTTTTAGAGGGGAGAGTTGTAACATCCCGTTACCTATGTTAGGGCTTGAATAGTGAATATAAGAAATTATTGAGAAATTAGAAAGTACAATTCATGCTTATGCTAAATATGACGTGCACATTTTTGCACATTAATATGATTGTACATGTATTCATGACATTTTTCGGGTATAATTGAGTTATTAACATGATTAAAATGTGATTTGACAATTTCGGTCTATTTTGAGTATTTTGGAATTATTGGTGAATTTTGGAAAAATATTGAAATTTGGACCAATTATAGTGTGACACGTGGACTGAGTAAATGGATGACAAATAGCCTATGTATATGTCTGACACGTGCCAACATGAAATAGTGACAAATGTTAAACCATGCAAGACGATGAGTAGAAATGTGTTTTAGACGATTGTTTTCCTGTAGCTAAGCTCCTTCTTATTGTTATTCACCGAGTATCAAATCCACTTCCAGTTTTACCAAACACCAGTCGTTATTGTTGTGTCAGTGATTCACCCTCACTACTGGGAAATATTGCTTAAGCAAGTAAGTAATTCTGATGTTATTTACAGTGTATATATATATATATATATACATGCATGTGAAGTTACACAGTGTAGTCTCAGTGAATGCCTAGATTGGATGATTTAGATGAGGAACTAAATTTGTTAAGTGTATTTGGAATGAAATCTGAGTTTAGTGGGTATTGTGAAGTTGTCAGTTGCTGAAAAGATTAAAAAAAAAGAATAGAGAGAGAGAGTGGATGAACATAGTAGTGAGAGAGTTGAAAATGGTGAAATTCATCATGCATCGATTTTTAGTACCTGACTATAAGCTTGATTTTTGAGTTTTGTTTTGAATGAGTTAGAGGATTTGTTTGCTAGTTATTGGAGTTAATTAATGTGAGATTGAGTTCCTGAAATGTTATAATAGTGTGAGAAAGTGAAATCTGGGTTTAAAATATGAAAAATGGGGAAGACAAGTCTTCTGTGAAAGTTCGCCGCGGTCAATTCTTATTAGTTCACCGCGGAAAAATTCCCAGGAAAATCTGGTTTCTGGAAGGTTAGTCGCGACCATCCTTTTTGTTCTCGCCGCGGCAAAGTCTCATCCTTTACAGTTCGAACATACTTTAGTATTTTGGCCATAACTTTTTCTGTGGTTATCCAAATAGGATTATTTTTGATTTGGAGTAAACTAGAGATATAGGGATACAAATTTTATGAAGAAATAGAGTTTTACTTCTGTATCTAAGAGTTTCAAGTTTTGGTTGGAAGTTGAGGTAAGAATTCTACTGATGCTTAAGAACAATCTAAAATATTTTGAATATATCTTTTTGTATACTGAACCAAATTAAATGATTTTGGTGTCAATAGAAATTTGAAACATTGGAAAACAATTTTACATAAGGAAGTTTTGCCTAATTTGGTCATTTACCTTATCAGATTTAGTGTGGAAAGTTGACCCGTATGTGTATTAGAGGAAAAATATGAAGTGGTCAATGAAGTTATGAAATTGTTTGACATTGTTTTGTTTCGATCCAATTGTAAATATACATGATATTAATGAGGGCTTTGATATCTGAATGATTTTTTTGATAAGGATCGCAATATTATACCCCGAAATTGTCATTGAACATACATTGTGCATACTTTCTATACAATGATATGCATAAAAGAACACATGTGAATTTGTGCAAAAATGTGATATATGTGACTGTGTTTTGTATATTTTAGAGGAGCACATCGGACGTCAGTCGGACATTACCAGACCATCCAGGCAATAGCTTATTGGAGCGTACTGTGAGTCAACCTAGATGATTTCCTAGGATTGATTTAATTTGATTTGTTAACTTCCAACATTATTAAACTGTTTGCGATTTGATTATGAATTACGGATTTTAATTGTCCAAGGAGATCAATATTTGGGGAATGCATTGGAAGTGCTTTGATGGCAACTTTGATTGTTATGGAATTCTGAATGTTATGTGAATTCTCAACGAAAGTTGAATGCTGGACTTAGGTCCGATGATTATGAGTTTTGTTTGAGCATCATAAGTGAATGCCTTATATGCCATATTTAGTTTTGATGCATTTCATAAAAATGCATGCTCAGATAAAGGCATTGTGACTTGATTTGCCAGTATGAAGCGCTTCCACGTAGAGTTTTGCTTCGTGATATATGTGTGTACATGTAGAGCTATGCTTCGTGATTCTGTTATGACTGAGCCCTATAAGCCAGTATTTGTATAAGTATGTGATAGGAACTCAGTCACAAAAATAAGAACGAATGTGAGTTTCATGCATATAACATTCATATAAGATTGAAATTCATGAAATGATTTGCAAAGCTGAATTGAGTGATAAATTGATATGAACTGTTGGTATACTTGGCTACGTGGATTGTGTGATCATATGAGATGCCATGTTATGTGAATATCAGGAATAATTATATGTTTTGAATGAATATTTGTGATATATGTGATGTGTATACGTAATCCGGTGAATTCATGAATGATGATTCACTCATTGAGTTTGTAAAACTCATCAAAAATTGCAATGTGATTTTTTAAGTTCTAAGGAATTATTCAGTTAGGCTAAATGGAGTATAGACACTAAGATTAGATATGGATTAAGGGTCGGGATCAGTTTACACCTGCATATGTCTTCAGTGATTTTATTTTTTGAATTATGTTCAACAAAAATTGTACAAAGTGTATGTAAATGATTTGGTAATGAAATGACTTTATGATTTCAAGTGTTTTGTATCTAAAATGGGCCCAAATTATTGTTGAATACTAATGTTTGTAACAATTGTAACTTGTAAATGGAAATGTTTTTAAATGATATGGGCCCGATTTGATTAGTGATTTCCGCTTACGTGTACCTTATTTTTAAAG
Source organism: Erythroxylum havanense (assembly GCA_024752395.1). Lineage (NCBI taxonomy): Eukaryota > Viridiplantae > Streptophyta > Magnoliopsida > Malpighiales > Erythroxylaceae > Erythroxylum > Erythroxylum havanense. Next base: position 19,702,762 of record JANTNU010000007.1, on the reverse strand, counting down.
AAATAAAAGTTTTGTAATGAACTTTGACTAAATGATCGATCTAGTATGCCACCCTTGTGGGTTACGTACTCGGATATCACCATGGATATCGGGTACGTGACTTACGAGAGGGGGTGTTGCAGTACCTATCTTAGGAAAATTAGTATAACTTTCACTAGAGATATTGGATTAAGATTATCTTAGGACGGTTTCGAAGAGAACTTCTAAATCTACTACTTTGTGAAGAATTTGAAAAGTGATTTTGCCATTTTAGGGTCAAAACACGAGCTGTGTTGAAATACACGGGCAGACTGTGTATCCCTCGAGTCTAATGGCCTTTTCGTTCTTGAAAGACATGGTCAATGTTAATTTACATGACCTGACCATGTATCTTTCCAATTTTTGCTGATAATTCTCTCCCCAAGGCATCTCCAATGGATCCTACACCCATTCTAACACGCCTTTCACTCATATTCTTTCCAAATTCAACTCTCCTAGTGTGATATCACTTCATTTATTATAATTGTTCTATATATACATCCTATGCAACATCACCAACTTATCATGATTATATCTCTTAACTTCGATATTCAAAAATTTGATACTTCATATTGTTGGAAAGTTAGAAAGATAAGATACAACTTTCATGAAGACAACTTTGGCTAATTCTATCTAGATCGATAAAGTTTTTCCTTTGGTAGAATACACACTTTTCCCTTATCGAAGTTAAAATTTGCAATATACCAACTTTGAGAATCACGAGCCAAACACAATCATATTTCATTATCATCATGACAAAAAAACTTCTTCAATACTCAATTTCATTGCTAAAACAAAATAGAGTTTGAATGTAGCTTTAGTTACATATCCACACTACATTATTAGCTTAATACAAAATACATAGGGATGCTCATGTTCGATATGCTGCTAAAGCTACTCAAAAGTTATCAAACTAACTTAGTATGAAAATGCTAACTATCTTGAAGTTTGTCCAATTTCCTTGCAATGATCACTAACCTTTTCGTTCTGCACCTGATGACGGAATAGTAGGGTGAGCTATATAGCTCAGTGGCTAATATATTTATAGTGATCGGTAACAAGCCACACATTCAAGCATATGTACAAATATATATCTAGCAACTCAATACTCAACAATTTAAACTCATAACTCATAGTTAACAAGATGTCATCGCCTAGAACATATCATGTAATTATCCATCAAAGCATAACACTCAATTATGCATCATACTAAACAAATCAATAATGAAATGCCCAACAAATGGCTTGAGAGTTCCGTGGAACAAAATGAAGAAACCGAAGTTTACACTGGGAACAAAATGAGTTCAATTCTTAGGATCTTGTATACCTCAATCGGGCAGTCGGGAGAAGGCTATAGGTCAACGTGCACGTGACTAGCAAAACGGGTTCCTCTCTTGCCCAATCACAAGTAAATTTATGCTTAATTCAATCAATCACAAATTCATATTCTCATGCTTCTTTTACTTTTTCTCTTCTTTTCATTTATACAAATTTCCACGATACATTCTAAGGCATAACATGGTTATAAGCACAATTCAATTATATTAAAATATCGTACATCTTTCAATGTATGACATAAAACACATCATAATACATTTTTCACATCACAACAAGTCACAATTTAGCAATTCAACACAAAATATACAAGCAAGACAATTTGCCCATATTACACAACAACTATAAATATATTACCCACCTAATTGACTTGCAAAAATCCAAGTCAAGATTTCCTTTCCTCTTGCTCTTGAGTAAGGTTTTCTTCATACCCTAAAACAACAAACTTTTCATTCAATCTAAACTCAAATGGAAATTCATAAAACTTTAAAACTAAAAAAAGCTAAAATTGAACTTAAGCCTCACCTACTGATATGTGTTTAATTGTTGAGATATGGACTGGTAGAAGACTTAGATTATCACATTTAAAGATTTGGGGGTGTGATGATTATGTGAAGTGTGATATATCTGATAAGCTTCAAGCTAAAAAAGATAAATGCAAATTTGTGGGGTATTTGAAAAAAACTTTCAGTTATCAATTCTATCATCCTATTGAGCAAAAGGTGTTTGTCTCAAGACATGCTACATTCTTAGGGAGATAATTTATTCTCAAAGAAAGTAGTGGGAGTGAGGTTGAACTTAGAGAAGTTCAAGAATCACAAATTCACATCGACATGGAACAAAAACCTCAAGTTGCTATATATGATGTACAACCGAGAGTTCAAGAAACACATAGTCTGTGAAGAACTGGTAGGATACGTCATCCTCCCACTAGATTAGATCTACATATTGAGCGTGGAAAGGATAACGTCAAGAAGCCATGAAATCCGAAATAGAATCTATGTACATTAACCAAGTGTGGAATTTGGTGAAGGCACCAAAAGTTATAGTACCTATTAGGTGTAAATGGATTTTTAAGAGAAAAATTGACATGGATGAAAATGTACATATGTACAAAGCAAGGTTGGTGGCGAAAGGTTAAAGAAAAAAACAAGGAGTTGATTTTGATGAAACTTTTTTACCAGTAGCAATGTTTAAATCCATAAGGATTTTATTGGCTATAATAGCATACCATGATTATGAAATTTCACAAATGGATGTCAAAACAACATTTCTTAATGGGAATTTGCAAGAGGATGTGTACATGACACAATCTGAGGGTTTTGAATCCAAAAAATTTCCTAATCAAGTATGCAAGTTGCAAAGGTCCATTTATAGACTTAAGCAAGCATCGCGGAGTTGGAACATCCATTTTGATGAAGCAATCAAAGAGTTTGATTTTATCAAAAATGTGGATGAACCTTATGTTTACAAGAAGGTAAGTGGGAGTGCAACTATTTTCTTAGTGCTTTATGTTGATGACATATTGCTTATTGGAAATGACATTTCAATGCTCCAGTATATTAAGATATGGTTATCTAAATGACATTTCAATGCTCCAGTCTATTAAGATATGGTTATCTAAGAATTTTCCATGAAGGATAACGGGAGAAGCAACCTATATACTAGGTATAAAGATCTATCGAGATAGATCAAAAAGGTTACTTGGATTATCTCAATCCACGTACATAGATAAAGTGCTAAAGAGGCTTAACATGGATAATTTCAAGTGGGGGTTCTTACCCATATCGCATGGGATTTCTCTCTCATAGAGTATGTGTCCACAGACACAAAAGGAGAGAGACAAAATGGATTGTATTCCATATGCTTCGACATTTGGATCAATCATGTATATGATGTTATGTATTAGACTAGATGTTGCTTATGCTTTGAGCATAACAAGTAGATATCAAGCTAATCCTAATGAGGGACACTAGAAGGTTGTGAAAAACATCTTGAAGTACATAAGAAGGACTAAAGATATTTTTCTGGTCTATAAAGGAGCTCAGCTGAGAGTTCTAGATTATTCGTATGCTAGTTTCTAGTCTGATCAAGATGATAGTAAATTACAGTCAAGATGTATTTTTACTCTTTATGGTGGTGCAGTTAGTTGGAAGAGTTCCAAACAACCAACAATCACAGATTCAATGATCAAAGCAGAGTATATTTTAGCATTAGAGGTGACAAAGGAAGCAGTTTGGATTAAGAAGTTCATCACTAAACTTGGAGTGGTTCCTAGCATTGTTGAGCCCATGGTATTGTATTATGACAACAATGACGCTATTGCACAAGTAAAGGAGCCCAGGTCTCATCAACGATCCAAACATGTACTCAGGAAGTTTCACTTGATCAGGGAGATAGTGGTGTTGGAGTTATGTAAATATAGTTCCCTGGAAAGCAAGTGTATTTACATGTAACTTAATCTTCTTCAGTTATAATTTTGTAATGAAAACATTTATTATTAATAAAATAATAGAGTTTGGTTTTAATGAGCATTATATGTAAAGTCATAAGGTATCGAGATTATTTTGTAAGTAATATACGTATACATAAAGATGTATGAGAAACATGTATATTATAAGAATCTAAAATAATGGATTCACAGTTGAATAATCAAGTTGGTCGCTTGATTATGGTTTAGACTATAGTGTTGCGACTTATCTCCATGTAAGTAAATGAGTTTACTTCAAGGGAATGATGAGTTTCATATCATGATAGTAGTCGACTATCAATAATGACACTATTAAATGAATATGGAGTCAAGTATTTTTTAAGAATAAAATAGGCCGTTATTTTAGTCTTAAAACATACATTTTAGTATTTGCTTATTATGGACCACAATCTTGATGAGTGGCGAACTCATATGTGCTTCATTATAATTCTTGATATGATCAAAATGGGTTTTTACAGAGTATTAATCCAGTGTCTAGATGTTGGAATTATTAATTGAAACATGTATTCGGGAACATTCAATCAAATAAAGAGTTTATAGCGATATCATTACTTCTAGATATTTTATGGAGATAAGTGATTAAATTGGCACCAGGAGTATTATTAATAAAAAAAAGAGTTTGGTTTTATTTGTGTGAGCATTATATATCTAGTCAAAAGGTACCAAGATTCTTTTGTCAGTAATATACATATACATAGAGATGTATGGGAAACATGTATATTATAAGAATCTAAATTAATGGATTCACAGTTGAATAATCAAGTTGGTCGTTTAATTATAGTTTAGACTGTAGTGTTACGATTTATCTCCATATAAGTAAAGGAATTTACTTAAAGGGAATGATGAGTTTCATATCATCATAGTAGTTGACTATCGATAATGGTACTATTAAATGAATATAGAATCAAGTATGTTTTTAAGAATAAAGTGGGCCGTTACTTTAATATTAAAATATACAACTTAATCATTCATTTATTATGGACCACAATCTTGATGAGTGGTGAACTCGTATGTGTTTCATTATAATTCTTGATATGATCGGAATGGATTTTCACAGAGTATTAATCTAGTTTCTGCATGTTGGAATTATCAATTGAAGCATGTATCAGGGAACATTCACTTAAATAAAGAGTTTATAGTACTATCATCACTTCTAGATGTTGGAATTATCAATTGAAGCATGTATCAGGGAACATTCACTCAAATAAAGAGTTTATAGTACTATCATCACTTCTAGTCAAAAGATAGCAAGATTCTTTTGTAAGTAATATATATATACATAGAGATGTATAGGAAACATGTATTTATTATAATCTAAATTAATTGATTTAAAGTTGAATAATCAAGTTGGTCGCTTGATTATGGTCTAGACTGTAGTGTTGCGATTTATCTCCATGTAAGTAAAGCAGTTTACTTCAAGGGAATGATGAGTTTCATATCATAATAGTAATTGATTATCGATAATGGCACTATTAAATGAATTTGGAATCAAGTATATTTTTAAGAATAAAGTGACCTGTTACTTTTATCTTGAAACATACAACTTAAGGATTCACTTATTATGAACCATAATCTTGATGAGTAGTGAACTCGTATGTGTTTCATTATAATTCTTGATACGATCAGAATGAATTTTTACAGAGTATTGATATAGTGTTTGCATGTTGGAATTATCAACTGAAACATGTATAAGGGAACATTCACTCAAATACAGAGTTTATAGGGATATCATCACTTCCAGAAGTTTTAAGGAGATTTGGAGATTAAACTGGCGCTAGTAGTTTGATGGACTAGCTACCCATCAAGTCTTAACACCAAGATGAGATCTTGTGTGCTAATCACCATATAAAGTAAAATGGGAGATCTAGAAGGAAAAACCAATATAAGGGCAAAACGGTAATTTTACACTTTGTTGTGCGGATGGCTATAATAAGGTTCTAAATAGGGTTTGCAATTGGACATAAAATATGTGTTCTCATAATAT
>JANTNU010000007.1:19575858-19587676 GCA_024752395.1 Erythroxylum havanense | reverse complement strand
AATTAAACCTTAATCACCCAATAATATTCCCAATTGACTTAAACTAAGGCAAAAATCACAATTCATGCTTAATCATACCATAAAAAAAATTCGGGGCCTAACACTTCTTCTCTCGAATAATTTTCTCAATTCATTCTATTTCCTTTGATTTTATATTGACTTGTTCTAACATCTGTTCATTCTTACTAGTTTCTCCACACATTTCAATTTATTTGCAATCTTAATTTTTTGTGTTTATAATACATTCATCGGATCAAATTTGAATCTATCGAAAAAATTTACGTAGAATATAACGTGGACCTATATTCTCCTTATATTAGCAATTAATGTCTCCTCAAATTCAATATTCTAATCGCATAGTTAGATAATTTACATCAAAAAATGCATACATTCTTAGTAGCATATTCTACCTCTTATGCTTGAATCTTCGCTAAGGATATGACTCTAATATTCACTTTTGATTCATTACATATTCATTTTGATTTGTTTCTTCATTGATCATTCTTAAATTGAATCATTTGATCAACTTAACCTAATTCAAGAAAATTCTTCTTTGAAAGAAGATTTCTTGTTACTATCATCGATACTGTTCATATAATCCTTATCAATCAACGGTCTTTATCATCGCTTATCGATCATTCTTAGTACTTCATGAACATCAGTTTCTATCATTTCGTACACGGTCATAATGTTTTATTCATCAAAACTCAATGATCCTAGATAATATTTCTCTCTTTATCCTTGCCACGATCGAGGTTTCCTTGCATTAACATATGCTAACATCAACTTACCTTAATTTTCCAGAATTTACCACTTGTAATGTTACATTATGTTAAAATAATTCAACTACTATATTGGGTACATTAACTCTTCACCTTTGATTCATCATCTTTTTCTTTATCTCATATTCCTGTTGTCATTTATTTCATCTCGCATATGTATATCCTCAATCAATTCAAAATTATAGATGTATAATCATCAATAAATTCTAATCTCAATTTCCACTAATATATTCTTACGGTGGATTGTAACTCTTGTCACATTCATCAAATAACCACTTTGGTTCTTAATTCATCTTCTTAAGATCATCACAATTTATGTTTTTATTACATTCTACTTGTACACTTTAATCTCATCATTTCTTTTATGTTTTTATTATATTCTACTGGTACACTTTAATCTCATCATTTCTACTTATATCCCTATATTCCTCAATCAATCCACGAAAATATCTATATTCATATCTATATCACATTCAAGGGTATATCATCATAGTACAATATGGATATCATGTTCAATGATACAACCACATATTCAAATGTAGTGAACCTTTATCTATCATGCAGAACCAGATACTATTTCTCATTTCTAAATGTCCATAAACCTTGATTTCCTCACATTTTAATAGATCATCATTCTTCTCAGTGCTTTTAACAACTCAATCTCTTAAGGAATGCTCATGCATATGACTCATATAAATACAAATTAGAATGAGGATCAGTTGCCATTGTCTGTTATGACATGACTAAAATGCATGTAACTTGACATATATTTCGAAAATGCCCATGTAAGATACTAATTCTGGGCTTTGATACCAAATTTTAACACCCCACCCTTGCATGACACATGCCCGACATCCTGAGTGATGTTCGAGTGCGAATCTCACAAAAGTGGCATGCTAGAATAGTAAAAACTCACATTTATCATATGCATATGCGGAAATCAGTAAACAAATCAGACTCATACTTTTATTTGATAAAAGTTAAAATCACAATGGTCATTACACTTTGATCAATCTCGTTTACAAAACATTTCCAATTTTCACCAGTTATTACACACAGAAATATTTGAATATACATTGTAAAGAAATTGTAGAATATACAAATTTGCACAAAAATAAAAAAATACAAATGTATACGTAAATTGATCCTGAACTCTACCTTTCACTTGAATACAGTGGCTATACTCTTGTTTGCCTAACGGGGTAACTCTTTCGAGCTTGAAAAATATTGCCAATTTTGGGTGAGTTTTGTGAACTCAGTGAATGACCATCCCTAATGGCTCACTCATCGCATAACATATACAATTCACATAATTCACATCATTACATTAATAATCATATTGAATCACATACATTTGATCAATCATTTCACATTTTACATTCAAAAGTTATTCAAACCATTATAATCATTCATATTAAGCATATGCAGTGCACATGAGACTCACTTTTAATTTGTTACTTTGTTGTGATCAAGTTCCTTTTTCACTGGCCCATATCCCTTAGTGGATACCGAGCTAGTCCCTATCCCCTGTGGATACCGAGTTGTATCAAATAATATCCCATATCCCTTAGTGGATACCGGGTACATTCATAACTGAGCCCGAGGCTCTTATCATATATCAAGCTTTAAGCTCTTTTTCACTGGTGAATTCAGTCACAACTGTCTTTATGTTTCATTGCATTCATGTAATGAAATGCATCAATCACATTTACATATCCTCATTCAATCACATGCACATATCATCAAACCTTAGCCTGACATTCAACATTAAAGTTGAGAATCACTTTTCATTCATATGCGAATGCACATTCAGAACACACTTATCATCAGACTGTGGTCCGGTATTTAATAATCAAGTTGTGTACATTTATTTCAATCAAATTCACATATAAGGAGTACTTCAATGTTCTCACATTTATCAAACTCCTTGGACATATATTGTCCAGAACCAACACATTCACATCACATAATCATTCAATTCATAATATAAATAAAACAAACAATAAAACAAGACCATCTAGTTCTACTCACAATACGCTCCAGATTATCATTTGTTTCTATGATTTGGAAACATCTAAATGCAAACATTTATCCTGCACATCATCAATATGCAATACACACATCACACACACGTTTCAACTTTGCATAATTATAAGAACTCATTTATGCACAAATAGGTATATCGACTATGTACAATGCATGTTCAATGACATTCCTGGGTATTTTTTCATTATTCAAATCACGTACTCAGTCCAATATCAAACTCACTTAATTATCATTTATATTACTTAGGTTTTATGTCTCAATAAAACCATTATAATCATAATTCCTTTCTCCCTTGGTCAAATTTAGATTTTTCTGGAATTATCATTTCAGGTCAACTTTACATGTTCTTGAAAATGAAATAATTTGACAACACTTTTTTCTAGAAAATTTTTCTCCATAGTTTTAAGTTTCTAATGACACCAAAATCATTTTGGTTTAGTATTTTGAAAGCTATTCTCCAAATGTTTTTAGACTATTGTCTTCCTGAACTAGTAAACTATACTCAAATTTCATCCAAAAATTGAAAGTCTTAGGGATTGAATTAGAACTCATTTATTTAGACAATCTTTATCCCTATGTCTCTAGTTTAATTCAAATTAAAAAAAACATCTCATTTGTAAATCTAGAGATCAAGATATAATCGAAATACCCAAGCATGTTCAATGAAATCATACCAGTTCATACTATTCCAATAGATTCCCTCACTTTCATTTAATAAATATTTTTCAAATCAATTCATAATGCTACCAATATTTATGGAGATGTATAATAATGTGTTAGGAACCTATTGGTTCAAGAATCAAGTCATTTGGAGGTCTATAGAAGACGTTATGGTCGAAAGAAATGAGATTGTCCAGTTTGCAAGATGCTCTCAGGTGCATAAACTATTAGAGAGCATAGTGTTGTGATGTGACAATTAAAACCAATAAACACTCACGGGCATGAGGAAGAGAAGTCATGGATGATGACTCATGGGCGTGAAAAAAATTCATGGGTGTGAGGAAGAAAAGTCACGGGTTTGAGGGATTCACCCCTATGCACACTCAACCAGACCTGTCCCACATTTTTCACTCGATATCTCCCAAATGATTTCATATGGCTAAACTATTTTATGGAGATGTATATTAGTGTGTTATGAGTCCAATGGTTTAAGTTGCATATCATTTGGAGGACAAAAAAAGGAGATATAGTCAAAAGATCGAAGGATGTTGCGTCAACCTCTAAACTCATCATGCTTGGCTGTCGGCTTATGAAGTTTCAATCACGACTTTCTAGTCACACTCCCTCACTTCTAATCCATTCTATGCAACATTTCTACCACGACCACATTGCGATACAATCTCGAAACACTCTCTCATATCTTCAATCGCCATTCAAAACCATTTTACTCATCCTTTGAATCTCCTATGTGTGTGACCCATTAGGTTCCCAGTTATGTTGGCCACTTGAATTAATATTTAATTTAAATAAGTCAAGAGTGGTATCTAGCAACACGTCATGACCCCCATGTTATCGAAAAATTAGTGGTTTAATTACGAACCCTTCCATATGTAATGATGCCATGCAATTTGTCATTTCACCATCTATACTCCACTTGGTTCAGAGATGGTCAAAGTGTTAACTCTCACTAGATTGACTACATCACACCTAGTCCAAGTGATATTAGATCTTGTCCTGAGGATCTCATTACTCTATGTATCATTGAAGACTCTCTTTATGGAACATATCTGCTCTGGCTAAAGACTCCCAAGCAATGATCCTAACAAAAGGTTATGGGTATCATCTCCTTCTATCAAGAGTGGTGAATTCTTTATTGGCTACTCAATTACCTCTGAATATCTCAATTTGTGCCCAATCGCCACCCTATGAGTAACCCTTAAAAGGCACCAATGAATGGAGTCAAAACACAAGATCAGTAGCTGAGATATCCTTGAGCAGCTCAAGTTAAAGGATACTTGTATCATTGCTATTATTAGACTATCATTGACACCAGAATAGAATATCCATATGATTGCCTCATAGTAGGTCAATCCAATGTACTTACTATATTTAGTAAGCATCCATATGTTAACTCTAAACAACTCATGCCTACAGTTTATGAGATCTACTGCTTGATCCAATCAAGGAGTATAACATGTACTAGTTTATCTAGATTAATGATATCCCGTCTCATTAATCTTATGATTAGGGAAAGTTTAGATACTAACATAATTACATATGATAGGAATCTCATTATCATGATCTCATCATGATTTCATCCAGGCTATGTCTTATATCAATGAATTCATTAAATCAATTTAAGATCAACATCAAATCCATAAATGCATGAACATCAAAATAATGAAAAATGTCTTTATTAATCATAAAATGATTTATACAATAAGTGATAAAGGGGATTGAGCACTTCTCTAACAAACTCCCACTTGCACTAAAACCAATCACCTTGATATCTAATACTATAGATGTGTACATATGACACAAAATATTTTTGGAAAATAGGCTTAGTCAATGGATTAACTATATTATGATCGGTAGGAACTCTCTCTATCTTGACATCATTTATACCAATCATTTATACATGTTTGGACTTCTAATGAGACCTCGATTTTTTATTTGCACAATAGCCTCGTTGTTGTCGCAATAAAACTACATTGTGTCAACCATGCTCAAAACCATACCAAGTTCAATGATGAACTTCTTGATCCAAACCGCTTCCTTTGTCGCGTCTGAAGCTGCAGTGTACTTGTCCTCTGTCATCAAATCTGCAATTGTCTCTTATTTGGAACTTTTCCAATTAACTACATGACCATTTAGTGTGAATACATATTTGGACTGAGATCTGGAGTCATCCCTATCGGACTGAAAACTAGCATCAGTGTACTCGCTTACCACAAGATCACCTTCTCCGTATACCAAGAATACATCCTTATTTCTTCTCAAGTACTTAAGGATATTCTTGACAATCATGCAATGACCCTCACCAGGGTCTAACTGGTATCTGCTTGTATCACTTAAAGCATACAATACATCAGGTCTAGTACATAACATAGAATATATGATTGATCCTATAGTCGAAGTATAAGGAATCAAACTCATGCAAGTCCTCTCATTTTGTTTATTTGAACAGATAGATTTAAAGAGTGTAATCCCATATACCATAAGAAGATAACCTCTCTTATATTACTCTATATTAAACCTCTTTAACATCTTGTCTATATATGTAGACTGAGAAAGACCAAGCAACCTCTTAGATCTATCTCTATAGATCCTTATCCCTAAAATATAAGTTGCTTCTCCAAGATCTTTCATAGAAAAGTTCTTAGCTAATCAAATTTGAATTGATTGCAAAGCAGAGACATCATTTCCTATTAGCAAAATGTCATCTACATATAGTACAAGGAACACAATTGTACTCCCACTAACCTTTTTATACATATACGACTCATTTAGATTTTGTGAGAAACCAAACTCTTTGATTGTCTCATCAAATCAGATATTCTAGCTCCAAGATGCTTACTTCAATCCATAAATGGATTTCTAAAGTTTGCATACCTATTCTCCATTCATGGATATGAAACCATCAGGCTGTATCATATACACATCCTCAGTTAGGTTCCATTAAGGAAAGTCATCTTTACATCTATTTGCTATATCTCATAATTATAATGAGAGGCAATGGCTAAGAGTATCCTAATGAATTTAAGCATAGCTACTGGGCTAAACGTTTCGTCATAGTCAACACCTTGCCTTTGATAATAACCTTTAGCTACAAGTCTAGCTTTATGGGTAACTACATTACCCTTCATGTTAGTTTTCTTCCTAAAAACCCATTTGCAACCTATGGGTTTTATCCCTTCGAGTAGGTCAACCAAAGTCCATAGGTGGTTTTCATCTATGGAATCCATTTTGGATTTCATAGCTTGAAGCCATTTGTCAAATTTTGAACTCTTCAAACCTTTTTATGGGTAGTAGGTTCATCATCTTCTATGAGTAGTATGTGGTTAAGTGCACTTATGAGAAATCTGTATCTCTCATGAACATGACGTATCCTACCTGACCTACGAACTTCTTATATGTCAGAAGATTGAACTATTGTTTCATCTTTAAGAACAATAGACTCAGGTCCAAGAAATTGATCTGTGTCTATTTGAGCATCTTGAACTTTCACAAGTTCAATTTTGTTCTCACTGTCTTCTTTTAGAAGAAACTCTTTCTCTAAAAAGACATCATGTTTTGAAAAAACAGCTTTTATTCCAAAATATGGTAGAACTGATATCCTATAGTTTCCTTAGGATAACCTACAAACAGACACTTGTTAGATTTAGCTTTAAGCTTATTTGATTGAATCCGCTTCACATAAGCAAGACAACCCCAAACTTTCAAATGAGAAAGATAGGTTTTCTTATCAGTCTATATCTCTTATGAAGCAACATCAATTGACTTGGATGAGACTTTGTTTAATAAATAAATAGAAGTTTCGAGTGCAAACCCCCAAAAGGATTTTGGTAAATCCGCTAAACTCATCGCAGATCTCACCATATCTAACAAGGTTATGTTTCTCCTCTTAAACACACCATTATGTTGTGACGTGTAAGGTGGAGTCCACTAGGACAATATTCCATTATCCTTGAGATAATCCAAAAACTCTTGGTTTAAGTATTCACCAACTCATTCTAATTGAAGTGATTTAATACTTCTCCTAAGTTGTTTCTCAACTTCATTTATGAATTCTTAAGACCTTTCAAAGGCTGCAGACTTATATCTCATAAGATACACATACCAATATTGAGAATGATCATTGATAAAGGTAATAAAGTATACGAAACCACCTTTGGCATGTATGGACATCAGATCACATACATTAACATGTATGTAGCGCCCCCTTACCATAGGGTATACACCGGGATGCCCTTAGGTCATTCCGATATATATCTTATGATAAGGGAGAGCTACGAACAATCACTACTGTACTTCACATGGCATCATAATAATAAAATATCAATATAAAAATCACTAATTTTTGAAACCCAAAATTTTTCTTCATTTCATTCATCAAAATCAAAGAGTTTATACAACTTTCATATCTGTAGTGTCTGTACATCACTCCAAAAACCTAGTACAAAATGCTATATAACAAGGAAAATACATCAGCCCTAACTAGGTCATCCCAAAAGTCTCAGCTGACTGACATGTGAGCCATGACTTCTCTTACCAATACGATGTACACGATAGGAAAAGTCCCTCTAGAGATAGGAGTCTACTCTCTCAATCCTGAAAAATAAGTTGCAATTTTGGGTGAGTTTGCGAACTCAGTGAGGGAACCGTCATCGATGGTTCACTCAATTCATGCAACACTCAAACATAGCACAGTTATATCATAATTTCACATTCAGAAGCATCACATGATTGTTATCACATAAGTATAAGGCATTTTGCCTTTCACTCAATCAAAGAGATTAAAACAAATGCACATGAAATGCGTATGCGATACTTTTTCAATTTATTACGGTGTTGTGACCGAACGTCTAAACTATCCCAATATGGGTGCATTAATCGTTGAGCCTGAGGCTCTGAATCACTGTAGGCTCGAAGCCTAAATGCATTGAGCTTTTAGCTCTCGGTGGCTGCTCCGGTCACAACTATCATTATCTGATCATGCATTCATGCACGGAATACACATGTCTTAATGACACAATATGTATGTCACAATCCACACATATGGCACAAATCATCACAACTCAAGCAAGTTGTTCACAATTCACAAACAAGTAGCACTTCTATGTCATAGCTCCCCAATACATCGGACCTTCTGTCCGGAATCCACAACCATAACCAACTCACAAACCCACCATTATTCTCTACAGAATTATAGCAAATAATAATTGAGAAAACATCTAGGTCACTCATCAATAGCTTCCGAGCTAATGCCTAGAAATCTCGGTAACGTTTGTGGGATGACGTTCCAAATGCGCCTCTATAACAGTCAAAAAATTCAAACATTACCAAGTGTTCAATCAGAAATATTTAATAATGCACATGTAATAATTAAAATGTGTACAATGCATATTCGTGACATTCCCAGCATTTTTTTCATAAATATTTATCACAAAAATTTTCTCTAAATATTAGAAATCTAAAGACACCAAAATCGCTCAATTCGGACCTCTGTAGCTCCAATTATCGCTAAAAACACGGATCAGAAAAATACTTACTCGATCCTCTAACTTTGACCTAATCAAATCACGATAATTTCATCTCTAAAAATTCACAATTTTATATAGAAATTAAATTAAATATTTCACAAATCCGATGCCTCGAGAATCAGGTCAATCGGAGGTCGGATGAAAAAGATATTCACAAAAGAATTAAATTGGGACAAAATAAATAACATAAATAGTAAATAAAAAATTAATTTAATAAAATTAAAAAAATTCTCGCGAGGGCGACGTATCGCCCCTGCGAAATGCGAGGATCCGAATTTAAAAAAAAATTTAAAAAACCTCATTTTTTTAAAACCGCTTATTAAACCTTCCCTTCTTTCACATTACACAACTCTTTACACAAATGTCCAAAAATCACAAATGATGTCTCATTGGAAAGCTCACAGAAAACCCTACAAGTTTTATAAAGGGCTTGAAAACCAATTTCACCTCTAAGAGTGTCAAAAATTCAATCAAAGCTACTGCCTTCACATTACCATTCAAAACAGTACAACATTTTTCCAAAAATCATATCTTTCCATCCCCTTTGCCAAAAATTCCAAGCTTTATGTCAAAAGAAAGATCAAAACATATTATACAACTTTCATGAATAACTTGGAAGCAAATTCAACCTCTAAATAAATCAAATTCACAATCAAAGTTTCTGCCTATATAAGTCATCCTCAACAGTGACACAATCTTAACAAAAGCATAACTTCTTATCTCATTATCGAAAAATTACATACTCTATATCACTGAAAAGATCAGAAAACATGCTACAATTCTCATGAAGGACTTAAAACCAAATTTCATCTCTAACTAGATCAAATCCTCCCATTATTGTGGTTGCCCTGTTAAAGATTGTTAAACGACCATTTCACCTAAACCATATCCAAACTTTCAAAATCCATAACTTACAATCCCTACATCCAAAAAGAACATATCATACCTCATTACAAAGTCAAAATATTCCTCTACAACTTTCCATAAGATCACTTGAGCTAATTCAAACCATAACAGTCCAGAATTAGCTTCAGAACACAGAAATTACCAAAACCCATACTTAGAGACATTACAAACACCAAAACACATTAAGACATAAATTATCATCTGAAAGTTAACAAGCCATAAATTTCAACCTAAAAATCAAAAAATGTCATACTTAGTGGCGATAGAAAGCCAATAAGAAAATCTTCAACTTTTATGGAGACCAATTTCACAAAATTTGTCTATCTTAGCCTATAAAAATTCTCCAAAGTTTCTGGTCACAAATCGTCAATGTTAGAATCAGCACTATTCACCATGCACATATAACCTACTTTCAAGGCAAAATTCGAAACCCTTCAAGCCACAAGTAGACAGAACTTCCTTTATAAGAATTATAGCCAAACTTCTCAAGTTTAATTCAAGTTGAACCTCATCTCAATAGCATATCCATATCAAAAGTTATAACCCAAACATTGAAACATGCTCAAAGTAAATTTTTCTAGATTTTACACCTAACTCTACTCCTATCATTCCAACACCATTTCTACACCAATAAGCATCCAATTTAGTCAAGAAATCAGCCAAGATTTCATCAAGATCTTCACTTGAACATAAATCCACAAAATTCCAGCACACATACTCAATCTTTTTCTGTTAAGAAATAAGCATCTAACATCATTAAAGTCCATCCAAAACACACAATTCAACTATACTATACATGCTATATTATTCCTCCTCAACCAAAGTTAAATCAACCAAAAAAATAACCTACCCATAGACATCCATCACAAGTTTATGCATTTAATGCTCAAGACATCACAATTAAGGCATCAACTACTAATTTAAGAACATAAAATATAAATCTTACCTATTAAAACCTTCAAATCTTCCAAAACCACAAACTCTCAAATCTCCTTCACCACACCCACGATCATCATTGTCTTAAGGGGAGAAGCTTAGGTTTGTAATTTTTATGAATAAAAGAAGAGGAAATATGTAGGATATGAGGGCTTGTGTAGGTGGTGACGAGTAGCAATTAATAAGAAGAAGAAAACCAAAGAAGAAGAAAAGGATATGGGAGCTACGGGTGAGAAGAGAATTTGCATTTAAAAGTGATTTTAAACCCTTGCAAAGGAAAGCATCGTGATAACTAAAGGAAGGCTAAGTCTTATTTAACCTAAGTATAAGACATATGTAGGCAAGTGACAAGTGTCACTTGTCACATGTCCACTCTTAAACCCCTTTCCAATAAAATTTCCATTTCTACTCCAATTTTGTCCCAAAATTTCAATGACTCAAAGTAATAAATTCTAAAATCATGTATCTAATTTTTCAATGCCATTGGACAGTCATTTTCAGTACCGAAAATCCAATCAGTCCGTCACTTTACAATTTGTTCGGTCTGGAAATTTTTCCTGAAAAATTCTCAAAAAATTTCTAAAATTCTCCAAAAATGTAAAACACGCAAAAATCTACTCCAATTCAAATTGTAAGCACAAAATCATAATTTTCACAATAAACACATTTATAAACACATATGCCTGAAAATGTCATGAATGCATGTACTGTAGCGCCCCTTACCGTAGGGTACACACCGGGATGCCCGTGGGTCATTCTGACCCATATCCCACAACAAGGGTGCACTACCATTGAGCATTTCTATAATCCACATGGCATCAATACAATAAAATCCACAATATGAAAATCACTAAATTTTAAAATCCAAAATGCTTTTCTCATTTCATAATATCAATCAAAATATAGACAAGTCTATCAGTTCCCTACAGTCTAAATACAATAATC
>JANTNU010000007.1:19449002-19459913 GCA_024752395.1 Erythroxylum havanense | reverse complement strand
TTGTTATTTATTTTAATAATTAAAAATTATAAATTATAAACAAAAATATATTAAATTTTGATTAGATTAAAATTTTTATTTAACTCTAATTTATTAATTCAATAAATAATTTACTATTCTGTAGTAAGAATATTCAACAAAATACTAAGATATATAATATTCATATCCTTATAAAATTTTTTAATCACGTTCTCATAAGTCATTTTTATACATAAATAGTTAATATTAAACAACTAATTTTACCAAATATCTCTAACAAACAACTAATACAATTCGCTGGTCAAATCAGCTGATAGAATCAACTATCAGTTAATAGCTGATGGAATCAACTATCGGTTAATACAATCAGTTGTTTGTCAAACAAAACCTAAACGACCTAAGGAGGCAAGCGTACTTGAACAGAAGAAGAATTACGTGTGAGATGTTGATAATAGTAATACATGTAGTTCTTTCTATTAAGAGATGAGGGAAGTGAACAAGGCATGATCGGCAATATTATCATATGAAAACCATGTGGTGCCATGCTTAGATGTGAACAAGGCAGATCACGATCGACAATATTATCATTTAAAAACCATGTGGTGCCATGCTTAAACAATCTTGACGGAACAGAAGACATACCTAGCAGTCGTTGTGATACACTGAAGAGAGTGGTTGAATCAATCCACAGTGCATTCGTTGTGACGCCCTAATACCCCCTTGGAGGATATGGGGGCGCCACACAGACAACATAACATATAAGCATACAAAATTGAAACAAAACCAAAACATACGAAACCATTGATCATGCAATCGTAATATATTAAAACTAAAACAATTCGGAGAAAACATACATCATAATACACTGAGCGTAAATACAACTTGTTCCAAAACCGAACTAGCCTAAATTAAGGTTATTACAAACCTTCAAATAAATCCAAAGCCATATACATCAAGAAAAGCCAAAAACAAACTCCAAAAATACAATTTTAACAAAACAAGACTTAGACTCCATTGGTCATTGCGGTTGACTCGTTCCAGTCCTTATGTCCTTTTCTCTGAACCTATACAGGGCAAATCCACCGTGCTAAGCATATAGCTTAGTGAGTAATAACTAATCTATGCTTAAACTGACAACTAAATATACACAATCATGATATATTAACAGCATGCATTAATAATTTATCAGAACGAACAATTCAACAAATTATATTGGATCTCAACAGATTGTACAGTCTCAAGAGAGGGTATAAACCCTTCATAATCAGAACACATTTTCTTTGTTTATAGCAGAGTCAAATAGAAATCAGAATACAAAATCATATAACTATTAAATTCATTTACAGAGGCGGGTAATGGGACTTATATAGGAGAGACCGAAGTCTCGACATTAAAGTGTTCAGGAGAGACCAAAGTCTCGATACCGAATTATCACAGGAGCAGCTGCAGACCCTTCTAGGCATGCCTATTTACCCACAACTAGGACTCAACAGTTTTAAAACAAAAAAGGTCATTTCAGATATTACATGTGCAAAGCAAGTAGTCTATCATATTCACATAAAAAAACACTTCCAATGATATAAACATGTATTACTCCTTACCAGAAGTAGGTTAAACTAATACATGAGCCTCAGTAAGCATACATTTCAGCTGATCAAAGCTTGTGCTATCTCAGACTGTCTTAGAGGGCAATTTGCAATCATATGTTCTATACTAGCACAACGAAAGCATGCACCTGTAGCTCTCCAACAGACCACCCAATGATGATTAGAGCAGTATGGGTATTTTGAGGTACCAGAACCTTGACCTCCAGAGGAACCCCTACCAGAGACAATCGATGTAAGAAAGTTTTGTCGCCTTCCCCTAGTCACAGATCTTTGAGCAACTTCCGGTGCAGAGGAAGTACCTTCTTGACTTCGCCTCCCTGAGGACTAGCCTCCTCTAGTAAAACCTCTTCTCTGACTTCTTTCCTTCCTGATTGTCTCTTGTCTTTCTATTTTCATTGCAGTTTGTACCAACTGATGGTAAGTAAGTTGTTGCACATAGTAAACGTTGCCAGATGCTCCTTGATAGAGTCATACAATCCCTCCTTAAACTGATGGCATCAGAACTCTTCAGTAAGTACAGATTCAGGGGCATATTTACTGATCCGATTAATTCTCGATCGTACTCAGCAACTGAAAAACTCCTCTACTTTAGATTCAGAAATTGCTTCCACCTATCCTTTCCGTAAGTCTCCGTCACATACTTAGTTTTAAATTCTTGGGTAAAGAATTCCCAAGTCAGAGGCACCGGTAGTTGAGGACTCCTCAGAACAAACTTCCACCATTCATAAGTTGTTCCTTATAGAAGGAAGATAGCACAGTGCACCATCTGCTCTGCTGGACAACTGATCTCATCCAACACCCGCTTAACCTTCTCTATCCAGTATTCAGCTCTCTCAGATTCCTCCAAAGATGTCCCAGTAAATTCTTCGGCCCCATGCTTCCTCAATTGATCAATCGGAGCCTTAGGTGTTGTCATCCGATGCAACAATGTCATCATATCCTGGGACAATTTAATCAAAGCTTCTCCCTGAGCTGGAGGAGGAGGTAGCATCCCATCCTCACCTCGATTGAACCCAGAGGCTCCAGATATTACCGAATGAGTTTGCTCTGGCTGATTGCTCTCGGCTACTTCATCAACAGAATTGTGAGATCTGTCCATCGTAATTCTATAGAAAAAATATGGGACACCACATTAGGCCAAAACACAACTTGTACACTCAATAGAAGCAATAGTTAAGCGTTGGTTAAACCAGAATCGTCTAAACTATGCTTTGATACCAAAAAGATGTGACGCCCTAATACCCCATGGGAGGATACGGGGGCGCCACGCAGATAACATAACATACAAACATACAAAACCAAAACATATGAAACCATTGATCATTCAATCTCAATAGATCAAAATAGAAGCAATTCGGAGAAAACATACATCATAATCCACGGAGCCTAAATACAACTTGTTCCAAAACAGAACTAGCCTGAATTAAGGTTATTACAAACCTTCAAATAAATCCAAAGCCATATACATCAAGACAAGTCAAAAACAAACTCCAAAAATACAATTTTAACAAAACAAGACTTAGACTCCATTGGCCATTGCGATTGACTCGTTCCAGTCCTTATGTCCTTTTCTCTAAACCTACACGGGGCAAATCCACCGTGCTAAATTACTCCCGTTTGTTTATTGCCTTGAAGCTCCGGCGATATCTGGAAGTGGTTGTTCTATGCGTTCCTCTATAACATTTAACACATATACAAATCACTATTGTGCATGATTAAGAATTCATTTATGTACACTGAATATGTATAATGCATGTTCATAACAATTCTGGATATCTTATTGTAATTTTCATCATCAAATCGATCAGATGTCAAAGTCCTCATTAATAGCATTTGGTACTTATAATTTGGACCAAAATAAAACAATGTGAAACCAATTTCATAACCTAAGTGACCACTTCAGATTTTCTACCCATATGATTTTGGGTCAACTTTGCATAATCAATCTGGTAGGGTAAATGACAAAATTAGGCACACTTCCTCTGGAAAGTTGTTCTACAGTATCTCAAGTTTCTAATGATTCTAAAATAATCCAATTTGATTCAGTATTTAAAGATTTATGCACAAAATACCCCAGACTGTACACATTTGAACTTTGAGCTAGAACATGATCATACCCTCTATTTTCACATGTCATATCTTTCAGCTCCGATATCCAAAAATTACAAGCTTTATACCAAATTAAAGATAAGAGAATAAAATACAACTTTGGTGAAGACAACTCAGCCTAATTCGGCCCCACATCAATACAATTTATTCAATAACCACAGGATAAGATTTATGTCCCTGACAGTGCTTCAACTTAAACTACAACTCACTTACATGTCAATTTTCAAATAAATATGTCTCTAGTTTAATATGAATCAAAAATAAACTCATTAATAAATCTACATCTCAAGTTATAATTAGAAAATCGAAGCATGTTCGTTAAAATACTCCAGTTCATAACATTCCAACACATACCCTCACTTTGAGTCAATCAATCTTTTTCTAATCAATTCAGATGGCTCTAAAATTTTATGGAAAGATAGAAAAATATCTTAGTAGTCCATTGGTTCAATTTTCAAGTGATTTAGAGGTCTTATGGAAAAGTTATAGCAAAAAGAGTCAGAACTGTTTAGTAATAGAAAGTTTGATGTTTGCACTACCACCTTCTACTGTAGAATCACGATTTTTGCACGACATTTTCCATATTTTTATAGAAACACTCCTCCATCTTCTTCCTCTCTTTTCCTTAATTCCTCATCACAACTTATACCCTTACATTTATCCCTCTTATTCACTTCCATATCAACTCAACTTAGTCCCAAAACAGCTCAAATTCAAGTTTATATTCAAAACACCAAAACCAATCATACACTTATTTTACCATCTTCCACTCTCTCTCTACTGTAAATTTTGTTCTCATAAACAGTAACAACCCACAAACCAAAACAGAAACTATAGTCACTAATGCATGAATTCCATCCACAAGCAAGAAAACATCATCATTCACGCATGCATTTATTAAAACATTAAGACAACCATGTAACTTACTTGATTTAAGCTTCTCTCTCTTTAGCAAAAATTTCAGAATTGGGGAGAGCAACCAAGAAATTTTTGGTGGATGGAAAGGCACAAGGATCTAATAATAATAAAAAGAAACAACTCAAATGTCAAAAGACTTTGCAAGGTGTAACATTGATGTAAGAAGCAAGTATATAAACCAATACCTAGAAATGAGTTAACTTCGGTGATGAACAAAAAGAAGGTGTTTTGGTGAAGGTGATCTTCGTTGGAACCAAAGGAAGACTGCAGAAACCTACTTTTCTTTTTACTAGATGTCTCATTTAAGCCTTGGCACATGTCTCCAATGCATGTCTTCCATTTGTCCACCAAATATGCTACCATTTGTCACTTCACTAATGGTCCACATGTCATACATTAATTTATCCGTTTGTCACTCTAGAATTTGTCCAATTGTCAAATAATTTCTAATATAATATTTGCCCCTTATTTTTCTTAGTCTAACAAACCCCAAAATTTTGAAAATTTTCTAAAATTCACCAA
Organism: Erythroxylum havanense; assembly: GCA_024752395.1. NCBI lineage: Eukaryota > Viridiplantae > Streptophyta > Magnoliopsida > Malpighiales > Erythroxylaceae > Erythroxylum > Erythroxylum havanense. Next base: position 19,454,778 of record JANTNU010000007.1, on the reverse strand, counting down.
AAATTTTGAAATAATACTAATAGTCTCCAAATAAATTTTTAACGCAAATAATCCACAATTTACATTTTAATCTCATTTAGAAACCAATTATACCCGAAAAATGTCATGAATGCATGTACAATTATTTGTATAAGTTAAAATTCATATGCATATATTAGTGAATACTCAATTATGCAAAGCATATGATGTACTGTAAATTCCTAAATTTTCTAACCCCTAACATGGGGTGTTACATTCGTAGAATGATGAGTAACCATGGCACTGATAATGCTTGGCAGTCTGGTATCGACATCACCCAGGCTCAATGGTTGCATGGTAAATGTGACCATGGTTTCAATCCCATCTCTTTTTTGAAAAATTGTATTAAAAGAAACGAGGGGTGCAAAACAAGCCATATACAATAGTGGCAAAATGCTCCATAGAGAGCTAAGCCAACAGATCAAGTATGGGGAATAACATGGTAAGTGTTGCAAAGGTTTTTTTAGACACTAAACTTAATGAAATCTATTTCTTTACACGAAAATCTTACTTAAGTTAGATTAAGCAAGACTTGGTCTTCCTATATGATTGTCGACCAACTAACTTGGTCTTGAACATCTCCCAACCTTTGTAATGTTTACTCTCACTCTTACAAGAATACTATGTAAATAAATAATCAAAGGCAACAATAAACACACAAGAGCTATAACAAAAACCAACCTTTGTTACTTCTTTAAAAGTATACAAAAGAATGATATCTCTCTCTTTTAATCGATTCCCTTTTCCACTATCTCTATTTTTGGAGCAATATTCAAATAAGTTATTTATTGGTACATCTTGCTTTACGATTCTTAATGTTAATTGGAACTAACTAGATCACTTCTATCCTTATTAAATTATATCACACTAAAGAATTAAATGACATTCTCATTCAAATAGGACTCTATCTAATAGGATTTAGCTACATTATAACTAATAAGATAAGATATTATATTTAACTAGGAAAGATATATCCATATCCATAAAGAATTCTACTATCTTCAAATGATTCTCCCACATGGTCTTTATCTTTTATAGTTGATGTATATCTAATGTGATCTTACTTGCCACGTCATCTAAGATTTCCCCTTGATCTCTATTGATTGATGATGAGTCATCCAAGCTCAAAGCTTTTCATAATGCACTAGTCCAAACCAATGCTTGCTCACATCAAGTCTATTTGTCATGATCTGCCTATTTGAGCACACATTATGTCCTTAGAGTTCTCACGTGTCTCCCTCATACATGTGATCCAACTAACCTTTAACACAAGGTCTATCTCCAGCTCATCGTTTGGTCTAACATCTGAATCTTACATCTAGTCAAAGATTTTTGCCAATATGCACCATCGCATGCCAACACTAACCTAGTCTCAAGCTTTCATTGATAATGCCTCTTTTCCTTATCTACTTGTAAGTCTTTGCCTTATTCTATTATCCTAAGTGTCAAATATTGATTAAGGCTCGTTAATGTTTTCACGATTTAACAATTAGGACTTAGGGGTCTAACAATAAGCCAACTACAAAGTTAAGGACATCACAATTTGGTAAGAAATCTAAGAGAGAATATAGAGAATTGATATATCCTTAAAAGAACTTCAAACATTCCATAGTTAATATAACATGTGCGTCATACAATCCTAGAGGTCCAGTTAGTGGTGAGTTTTGCCACTACATTAAGGATTATATGTTTGTTTGAAAAATACGTGAGTTCCTTTCCTACCTTTAGATCACCATGATGAATGAATTTGAAGTTGCTAGACCATATTATGTATTCAGTATTGGTTTATATCCTACAATCGGTTGGTTGTAGTATAGTGAAATTCAAATGTATATCATAAAGTCAATATGATAAATATACATTGTAAACGAAACTATAATGAAATTATAATTATGATATTCATATTGCATTGATGTATCATCCCTAAATTGTTCCTAGTTAATATTCTATTAAGATTGGATTTAATAGAATTTTAAAAGACTAGCACTCATTATATTTTTTTCTTATGAAGGACGTAGTCGATCTTATAGACTAAAATATAAAGATACTTCAACAAATGCGTAGGTACTTATTATAGAGCAACTTTATTGAACTAACCCCGTATAAGAAATCTATTTGCAACATTACTTATATGTCTATAGAAATTCTCACTATGATAATTATATAAGTGATCCTTTGACTTAAGATCACCAAAGTTATCTTATACAAGAATTGGTATGTTTTGATATTATTTATGACCTATTCTAGTCAAGGTTAGCTCAAATAGTAGTCATTGGATGTAGCATAAAATATATGGAGGTAGTTGAGTGATCAATATGTGATTCATAGCCATAAAGTAATTAGGAAGAATGATTCATATTCTCAATTAGTATTCATTCAGGAAATACTTAGCCAAGATAGAATGATACTTTGTAAAATAATTTACAAATTTCATTAATTGAATCAATTACTAATGGTAGAGAATTAACATGATTGAACTCAAAACATAGTAGATATTAATTCTATATTCTATGTCTAATTAGAATATACGATGAAAATATTAAATTATACAAAAAAAATCATACACAGAAAGGTCAGTTAGAACCATATTGACATTCATAAATATTTAAGTCATCATGATGTATTGCTAAATGTCACTTTTGATCTATGGTTTTAAATTGTTTAATTAGAGAATAAAAATAAATTAAAATAATTTAATTTATCTAATCATAAATATAATTTAAGGTTATAATTTATATCCATTGCCAATATATTTGGAAACAAATGGGCCATACATAAAAAACGGGTTAAAGAGAAAAAAATATTTTAAGCAAGTTAGACTGGATTGTAAAGTTTGGAAAAATTTTATGATTAATTACGAGATATTTACTAAATAAGAATTAATATAAGATATTAGATCTTATTTGATCATCATAGGAATTTAATTAGAATAAATTGTAATTTTAATTAAAGATTAATTAAAATTAGGAATTTAATTTTAATTAAATTACTAAAATATCTAAAACCTACTATAAATAAGCTTACGCTCTAAGGGAGCTATTACTCCATACCTAATAGTCTTTGTAATAGTAATAGAGTTCGTTCAATTTATTCTATGGGTAGCGTTAAAAGTTAAATACTGAAACTACAATGGTACAGATGAGTCAACTTTAGGAACAATATGAAGGATACGATAAGAAAAAGATCATGCTTCAGAATAAAGTACGAGTTATGATTCATGCTTTATTATGATTTATATGTTAATCAATTTATCGAAATTGGTGATCTTGGATTTGAGAAATTAAAATAAAAAAATTTATAATTATTTTGCCACGCACAAGATTAGATCTTGCCATGATTTTCTAAAAGTAGTATTAGAACTAACTTTAATTTTGATTGAAAATATTTGATTGTTATTGATTATAAATTTGGAATTGAATTACAAATGGTTTACAAATAAAATCTAATTTTTCTAACAATATAAAAGTTCATATTCAATCATTAAAAGCCTAAGTTTTAATATTAGATTAGATTTGAACCATAAAAACTTGTTAGAATAAGGGTTGTTTGAGTCTAAAATAAGACTATCTATTGGATTAGTGTAATATAAAGTTAGAATAAGGGTTGTTTGAGTATTCAAATAAAATATTCTAAACCTAGTTTTGAGCTTGTTTAGTTCTTGGATTGAGAGTAACCCAATTCTAGAATTAGATTTTTAAATTCAAAATAAATTTCAAAATCATACTAATTACTTTTATTGATTTGATCAAATCAACTATTAAAAAATATTTTTTTAAGTCTTATTTTTTTATCAAATCAACTGTTAAAAAATAAGGTTGGGATATGATCTCATGCTACCAAATAATTACAAAACTTTTTGTTTTGATTTTCTAAACATTAATATCACTTAAATTCTATAATACGATTAACATAAAAAACATTAATAATAATTTGTAACTTATTACAAAACTTGATTATTTTTTTGTCGTTTCTATCAATTTGTTTATAAAATTGACTCATCTCAACTACTGTAACTGCATAAGTTTTCGACTTGATATAAAGAGAGTTAAGTAAAGAATGTTAGCTCTCTTAGAATTTGTCTATTTATAATAATTTTAGACATTTTAGTGTTTTAATTGAAATTAAAATTAAAATTAATTTTAATTAGAATCACAATTAGCTTTAATTAAATACTAATTATGCATAAATAATACCTAATATCTTATCTCAATCCTTATTCATTAAATGTCTTATATTTAATAATAAATTTCTCAAACTTTATAATTAAGCCTAATTTGAATAAATCATCTTTTCTCTCTCTTATGTTATCCTTTATTCATTAACACAAATTTTTTAAATTTTATAATTAAATCTAATGTGAATTAAATATATTTCCTTTCTTCAATATGTTATTTGTGTGCGATCATTAAATAGATACAAAAGCGTTTGCTTTTGTTGACGAACCATTGAAATCATGACAACAGTCTTCTTCTCCGGTGGCGTTGACAAGTTGTCTCTAGTCACAATGACATTGAGTGCGAAGGAGCTGTAAATTGTCATGTTTGTTGTTGTAATTTTCTACTGGCAACTTGCAAGTGCGATCCTGTACAATTGGCTTCTATGCTTGTACTCAAAAGGTAGAATGCTCAACTTAGGTAGCTCTACACTCTGTTCTCATATTATATGAAAAAGGTAAATCACGATTTAATTTTAACCAACTTTTTAAAAAAATGACCTAGTGTTTAGTGCGCACAAGAAATCACTATATTAAATAAGCTCTCTCATTACCTCTGTTAACATTTAAATTCAAAACCTTATACTCACTTTTTTTTTTAATGATCAACTGGATTCTCCGCGCAGGCGCACTTAGGCTTCTATGCTCACAAGATGATGCAAGTGACGATGGCATTCGATGACTAGCTACTGGTGGCTAGTTGGTGTGAGTGGTTGGCTGTTGTGGATTAGGTTTATAGGTTGATTACGTTTTTACAATTTCTTTATTATTTAACGTCACATCAACTTTTTGTAGGTCCATGTTGTCCTTCTGCAATGTTTACTGTTGCCAACTTGCCATTACCATCCGTGGATTAAATTTTGGTGAGATATTGTCCCGGCAGCAATCGTTATTAAGTACCGTTTAGGTCATTTTCAAATTTATAAAATAATTTTTAAATTTTTAAAAAATTATAAAATAGTTCATTATTATATTATATAGTTATACTGTATGGTTTATAATTTTACATTAATCATATTTTTAAAAATTATAACAATAAATAATAACCATAATTAATATAAATTATAATAATTTTAAGATATTTCACATTTAAATAATAACTACAATTAATATAAATTATAATATTTTTCAGATATTTCACATTTAAATAATAACCACAATTAATATGAAAAAAATAATTATCATCATACAAGTATAAAATTAAAAATAATATAAAGTATTTAAAATATTACAATTTTATCGTATAATAAATAATAATTACATTAAAAAATCAAATAAAAAGAACAAGATCCTTAACTTTCTAATTATTGCAATTTACAAAAAGAGATCGTGATAATAAAACAATTAATTAAAAGTGAAACTTGAAACAAAAATATATATTATTTATTTTACTATTAATTTAATATATTATTTAATTATCTAATATATTAATTATTAATAAGAATTTAAACAATTTTAATTTAATATTACACATTTAGTTAATTAAAATTAATTATTATTAAAATTGTATAATTTAATTTAAATTTGTAAACTTAATTATTATCT
>JANTNU010000007.1:19436167-19446919 GCA_024752395.1 Erythroxylum havanense | reverse complement strand
GGTTGCATACGAGGGCCTCCCGACAATTTGTTTCAGTTGTGGACGGGTCGGACATGACTCCGACCAGTGCCCCAAGCGCCCGGAGCCCCCGCCCGATGCTGCGCCTCCGTCAAACGCCACCCCTTCTCCAGCGGTCGCTGACTCCGCCGGCGCTCCCTCTCCCAATCCTCCTCCGGCCGACGGGTACGGCCCCTGGATGCAGGTGGCACGTAGGACCCGGCGGCCCCCTCCGCCTACGACTGGCTCTGGTCGAGACCGGCCGTCCCAGGCCTTACCCGCAGGTTCTCGTGGCTCGAGATACGCAGCTCTCTCCACTGCAGCGGAGTCTGACACGCCCACGAGTGCCCCCCCAACGGTCCCAACGCCTCGATCCCCCGCTAACCCCTTTTCGTCCTCTCCTGACCAGACTCCCTCGCCAGTTTCGCGTCAGTCGTCCCGCAGGGACGCTAGACCAACGAGGCGTTCCCCCTCGTGGATGAAGGGAACGACGTCGTTCCCCAGCCTGCTGGGCTCCTCTACGGCCCAGCTTTCCTCTTCCAGGCCAGCATGCTCTGATCCCAGCCCATTGCCTCCATTCTTGAGCAGCCCAGTCTTCTCCGGGCCACCTTCCTCTCCCAGCCCACCGACCCCCTCCTCTGCAAGCCCATTGACCACCCTCCCTCCCTCGCCCCCAATACAGCCCTCGGCCCATCGCCCTCCCGAGCCCCTCCCGTCCCATGTGGCAATTTCCCTTTCGTCTCACGGGGCCTTGGTTTCCCCGGATCCGGTTTCGCCGCTGTCTCTCCCCGTGGCCCCGGTCACGGAAGCCATGGAAGTGGCCCCTCCAGATCCCCCCGGTCCCGTGGACACATCGCCTCTGCCCCCTCTTCATACCGTTATCCCTCCCCCCCGACCTCCCGACCCGAGTTCTGTCTCGCCGCTCATCGAGGCTGCTATCACCCCTTCTGATACTGCGATGGAGGAGCCTATAACCCTTCCTGTGCTCATTCCTAGCCCGGTTCCCAGTGAGACCGTGGTCCCGGCTACGGCCGAGTCGACTTAGTTCCTTTCCCCCGTTCGTGTCTATGTCGGTTTTTATCTGGAATTGCCAAGGGGCTGGAGGTCGGACCTTCAAGCCCATTTTGCGGAATTATCTTCGTCTTTACAAGCCCTGCTTAGTGGTCTTGGTGGAGCCTCGTATTAGCGGCGATCGTGCTGGGCGGGTTATTCGGTCTTTGGGCTTCCCCCGCTCCTTTCGGGTCGAGTCTACAGGCTTCTCGGGCGGCATTTGGCTGCTCTGGCAGGAGAATGTCGACGTTCGTGTCCGGTTAGCGCATCGACAATTTATTCATGCTCGGGTTGAGTGGGACCATCGGACTTTTGAGTTCACTGCCATCTACGCGAGCCCTACGTACGCACTTCAAAAGTATCTTTGGTATTATCTGGCCGCCCTTGCTCCGTACATCACCGTCCCTTGGCTTATGGGCGGGGATTTTAATGCTAAGCTGGACAGTGCCGATAAACGCGGCGGTTCATCAACCCAACCCATTATTAATCAGCATTTCCGTGACTGCATGGCTCAGTGCAACCTTCAGGACCTTGGTTTTTCCGGTCCTCGGTTTACTTGGAAGCGGGGTCCGGTCCGAGCCCGTCTTGACCGGGCCTTCGGTTCTCCCGAGTGGTGCACGGAGTATCCTCACACCTATGTTTCTCATTTGCCTTTTCTCAAGTCGGATCACCGCCCTCTTCTCATTAAGTTCCAGGTTCCTACCCCTCCTTCCCCTTCGCGGCGGCCGTTCCGTTTTCAATCCGCTTGGCTTACGCACGATTCTTTCTCCCAGGTGGTCGCTGATAACTGGGTTCCGCCCTCTCCGGATTTTAGTGGTGCGGTCCAACGCTTTGCGGAGAAGCTCCAACACTGGAATTCCACGGAGTTTGGTAACATATTTCATAGGAAGAAGCGCCTCATGGCCAGACTGGAGGGCATTCAGAACTTAGAGGAGAACTCGGGATCCCCCTCTCTTCGGACTCTTGAGTCCTCCCTGCGGAGCGAGCTTGAATCTGTGCTTTACCAGGAAGAACTCTACTGGCATCAACAGTCTCGAAGTCAGTGGCTCACGCAGGGAGATCGGAATACTCAGTTTTACCACGCTCTTACTCGTTCCCGACGTCGTATTGCTCAGCACATTGCTCTCCCCGACTCTCATGGGCATCCGATTTCTGATCCTGCTACTCTCCGTACTATAGCTCAGCGGTACCTGGAGACCTTATACAGACCCGACGGTCCGACCCCTGTCTCTGGACCGCTTCCTGGCCAGTTTCCCCCTCCCCCGCCCCATTTGCCTGAAGACCTGTCCCGTCCGCTTAGCTCCGACGAAATTAAGTCGGCGTTTTTCTCTATGGCCCCCAATAAGGCCCCCGGTTTCGATGGTTTCACCGCTCTCTTCTACCAGTCTCAGTGGGACACTGTTGGGCCATCCCTTATTACCTTCCTCCAGCGCCTTTTCCGTCACGAAGTTTGGGACTCGGAGCTTAATCGCACTGTCCTGGTCCTTATTCCTAAGCTCCCCTCCCCTACTTCTATCACTCAGTTCCGTCCGATTGCGCTTTGCAATGTGATTTATAAAGCCCTCACTAAGATTTTATCTCTTCGTCTTCGGCCATTCATGGACGCGCTTATTAGTCCGACCCAGTGCAGCTTTGTGCCGGGTCGTCTGATTACCGATAATATTATCATCACCCAGGAAGTTATCCACTCCATGAAACGCAAAACTGGTAGAGTGGGGATGATGGCGATTAAAGTGGACCTCGAAAAAGCTTATGACCGCCTCGATTGGTCTTTCATTCACGATACTCTTGCCAGTATTGGTCTTCCGGATTCGTTCCTGTCGCTCATCATGAAATGCATTTCTACGGTGACCTTCCAAGTGAACTGGCGAGGTGAGCTAAGCGAGTCCTTTCAGCCTTCTCGCGGTCTTCGCCAAGGGGACCCTCTCTCCCCGTATCTTTTTGTGCTCTGTATGGATCGGCTCAGCCACTCGATTACTCATGCGGTGTCCTCGGGGCGATGGCGTCCGGTTCGTTTGAGTCGTCGAGGACCCTCTCTTTCCCACTTATTCTTTGCTGACGATCTCATCCTCTTTTCGGAGGCTTCTCTTGACCAAGTTCACGTGATCCGGGATGTTTTGGACTCGTTCTGTTCCGTTTCGGGACAACGAGTGCACACTGAGAAGTCTCGTTGCTACTTCTCCAAGAACGTCCCCCTATCGACCGGCCGAGCCTTAAGTCGTGAGCTCACGTTCCCTCGGACCACCGATCTTGGCCGGTATCTAGGGGTTCCCCTCCTTCACCAGCGGATCAGTAAGCGCACGTATCAGCACATTCTGGATGCGGTCCATCGGCGGTTATCTGGCTGGGCCCCCTCCACTTTGTCTTTTGCTGGCCGTGTCACCTTGGTCCAATCGGTCCTCTCGGCCATCCCGAGCTACACTATGCAGACGGTCAGTTTACCTCGGAGCTTGTGTGATGCTCTGGAGCAAGCTATGCGGACCTTTTTGTGGGGCTCGTCCCATGACCGTTCCAAGATACCTCTGGTGAGCTGGGACGAGGTTTGTAAGCCCAGATCTCAAGGGGGCTTAGGCATTCGGCGGATTCGGGAGATGAATGACGCCTTCTTGGCTAAACTTGGTTGGACCATGATTGTCAACCCTCAGGCTTTGTGGGTGCAGGTTCTCTCCGCTAAATATGGTTTTGATGGCCACTGTATCCCCTCCTCCCTCACTGCCACGGGGGGATCGATGGTGTGGAGGAGCATTGCGGCGACTTGGCATCTAGTTACTCAAGGTCGGCACTGGCTTCTTGGAAATGGCATGACGACGCGGTTCTGGCTTGACCCTTGGGTCCAGGGAGTTGGCCCCCTCCTCTCACATTCTACTCAGGCTGTCCCGGCTCACCTTCTTCACCACAGCGTTCACCACTATGTCGTGCCCACGGGCCAGTGGGACTTGTCTGTCTTACGGGGGTTCCTTCCCCCTCTCATCTGTCGCTCTATCGCCGGCATGTTTCCTCCTTCCCCTCTGCAGGGTGATGACAGGATAGTCTGGGGTGCTACGGATCATGGTTCCTTTACCGTTGCCTCTGCTTACTCCCTTCTGACGGGCCCAGTGTCGGACACTCCCCATGGGGTCTGGCAGGCCATTTGGCAATGGCGGGGTCCCCAGCGGGTTCGCTCCTTTTTATGGTTACTGGCGAAAGATCGGCTACTGAGTAATCAACAACGTATGCGCCGTCATCTTACAGCTGATAGTTCCTGTCCTCTTTGCTTCGGCGAAGAATCCTCTATTCACATTGTTCGCGACTGTTCGTTCGCTCAGCATCTGTGGGCCTTTTTTCCATCAGCCTTCGTTACTTCTCCGACCTTTAATCACCCCCCTTGTGACTGGTTGCATGCCAATCTTTTGCAGTGTCGGCGAGTGTACGGCCAGGAGTGGGCCCTGCTATTTGGGTTAACCTGCTGGTTCCTTTGGAACTGGCGGAACAAAACTATTTTTGATTCTACTTTTGTTCGCCCTGCCTCACCGTTGTTTATTATCTTGCCTTTTGCAGCTCAGGTTCAGCAGGCGTTCGACCGGCACAGACTGGGCCCCACTGGCTCTCGCCCTCGTCAGATACAACGGGTTGGTTGGATCCGTCCTCCGGCTGGCTGGGTCAAGCTCAACACGGACGGGGCCAGCAATCCTTCTCAACTTACGGCATCAGCAGGCGGTCTTCTCCGCGACGAAGCTGGCAGTTGGCGAGGTGGGTTCTCCCAGTTCATTGGTTGGTGCCCCGCACGAACAGCGGAACTCTGGGCCGTCTACACAGGTCTTTCCTTCGCTTGGCGGTTGGGCTTCCGTCGGATCGAGCTGGAAGTGGATTCATTGGAGGTGCACCAGCTTTTGTCCTCTGTGTCCTCCCGATCGCAGTCGACCATCCCACTCGTCAGGGGTATCCGGGAGCTTCTCCATCGGAACTGGTCTGTTGTTCATCGCCATATCTTCCGAGAGGGCAACAGATGTGCGGACTGGCTCGCCGCCCATGCCGCTCTGGCAGACATTGGAGTCACTTATTTTGATATCCCACCCTTAGGGTGCCATAGATTCCTCTTAGCGGATCTGTCGGGAATTTGCTTTCCCCGCCTCATTTAGCTTTGTAGTTCCTTTTCCCTTTATGTAAAAAAAAAAAAAAAAATTAAGGACGTCTTGTTTCCAACGGTAGTGTAAGAGTTGGAGTTACTAGGAAACCTGAGGTTGATAAAAATATGATACTGAATAGGGGGAGCCAGTGATTAATTATCAGCTGACCAATTAAGTATGTGAAGACTCCTTATGTGCAGAAATGTACAGACTACGTAAGAACTTAAGGGATCTTGAAATTTCAGATTTACATTTTTTAGACTCTTAAGGTGGAATTATAGAGGCTTAAGATTAGTCTGATTAAGTCGAAATACCTGATGTAAAAAAAATTAAAAAAATGGCAGTCAAACAATGTCCAAAAGAATTGAATAGTAAACAATCGGTTCAGCTTCAGGCTCAGGGCCGTGCTCGTCTTTACTACACGGAAGAAAAGTCTGAAAAGTCAGAGAGCGCATCGTTCCTTCCCTCTTCTTCCTCGTCCGTATTCAACGTAAGTAGAGAAAAGAAAACGCATGATAGATAGAGAGAAAGAGATTTAGAAATGGCGTTGTTTCTTTACCAAATGCTCTCATCACTACCCCTTCTATGGCTGGGAATCTACCACCTCATCTCCACTACTGGAAACTACCTCAAATCTCCACAGTCTTACTCCGCCAAACCCTATCACCCCCTCTCTTCTTCTTCTTCTTCACGTCTTAAACACCTCCAACTTTACCTTCTTATCCTGTGCCTTCTCGTCGCCTTCGCTCATCAAACCCTAATCTCCGCCGACGCCGACCCTCTTCTCAAAGGCAGCACTCCCGTCCACCGCTTCTCCTCCCTTCAGACCGCCGCCGTCCTCTTTCTCTTCTTTATCCTCACTCTCGCTCTTCTCATCTCTGACTCCACCTCCCTCCTCCCTCTCCCTCACGATCTCTTCTTCGCTCTTGCCTCCGCGGCCTTCTTCCTCCAGTACTACGTCGCCTCCTCTGCCGCCTCCGTCCAGACATCTGATCTCCAAGCCAAATGCGACTCTGTCTCCGCCCTCATCTCCGCCCTCTCCTCCCTCCTCTGCCTGATCCTCGCCTGCCAGCCCAGGTTCTTCATGGCCGACGTGGCTCTGGCTGGGTCCCTCTGCCTGCAGGGTCTCTGGATCTTTCAAACCGGACTTTCACTCTGCGTCGAAGCGTTTATTCCGGAAGGCTGTCACCGGTTGCTGGATGTTGTGAACGGTGTGGAAGGATCGACTCAGTGTGATCTAGAAGAGTCTAGATTGAGAGCTGTGGCTATTCTGGATCTTTTGTTTGTGATTCATGTTATCTTTGTCGTGGTCATTGTTATCGTTACATATGGTGTGATTGCCAAGAACGTTGGGGTGAGGAGGTTGGGATCCTACGAAGCTTTGCCTACCAGTGCAACTGCTGATTCTAATCACATTCAAATGAAGGCTTTGACTGGCACGCAGGCTTGATCTCTCTTTCTCTCCTTTTCCGTTTTCTTTTTCACATTTTCTTCCTTGACAGATGTTATGAAGAATGTAGTTTTTACAAAACATATGAGGAATCATTTTGATTTTATCTGTTCAATTAGTTCTCTTCAACACTGTAACGTCCGTGAATTGTATGGAGTTTTGTGCATACAAATGTCTGTCTTCATTTTCTGACTTTTTTTTCTCCTTTTTGCTTTTATAAAAGTAATGGTTTGCAGCTTATTTGATTCATTGGTTTCTCTTGCTCCACAATAACACCACAAAGATCATGTTTAACATTTTCTTCTATTGGCCTTTTCTCTTACACTATCCCATTACAGCTCGTTTTAGACTTGCTAACTGTATTTTGGGTTGTTTGTTCAGACATTCCTTATATCCTCATGGTTCAATCGCACATTTGTACTCCACTTGTCGTGTACGGCAATTCCTGGATACCAACATTTAAATTGGTATAAAGCGTTACTACTCTCACTCCATGTGGGATTTATTTTGAACTTGTGACAGATGGGGGCAAGCTTGTAATATCTTAGAAATGGAATAAGTGTTTGGAAGATTATAGTCACAAAGCTGATTTTATGATTTTAAAGTATACCGTATTGTATGTTCATTATGTTAGGCACCTGTCCAGGTAACTAAATTGTTTGCCTTTTCTTCTACCTATTGCCATGGAAACTTGACTTGATACCATTGTCTACCATGACCTAGTAACCAATGAGAGGACTTTCAGGTCTATCAGGAGGGTCAATGGTTAATAGATAATATGGTGAAGATTGTTGTCGGATTTTCCTGCAGTGGACAGATGTAATGGGTAGGAAATGAACATCCTTGCTTGACATAACTGTATTAGGAATGACATGATTACATAAGCATATCTGATATGCAATGAGTTTCAACTTGTGCTCAAGTGAAATTCATACCTGGATGGAGACTATCACCGGTTTCTATTCACTAAATTGATTACATGGACTAACAATACAATTTACCTCCGGATTTTCTGGTTCTCTTGGACCCTAAAAGCTGATCACGTTCCATCTTGTGATGGTAGTGATAGCTACAAATTATGTCACAAAGCCATCTAACTTTCTTTTGGCATTATTGATTACTCCTCTTATATCCTCCACCACGTTTATTACTTGGAGTCTCAAGGGGACAGGGGAGTTTGTTGTCCGTTTTAAATGAAACCTTCAAGAACTGAAGAAAGCAGGATTATGATGCATTATCTGTCATAATTTGCTTTCCTTATGGAATCGCATAGAAGTGAGAGGCAAGCCAATGCAGTGGTACCTTATTTGGATAAGGAGTCCAAAAAACTTGACTGTCTGTATGGATTGGTGCTTGGCAGAAATGACTCATGTAGTATTGTTCTGATATTTAAGTTGGGTAAGTAGTGGAGATGATAGTGAAAAAAGAATTCATATGGAAGGTTGAGTTTGACTTTATTTTTTGAAGAGAAATAATATGCATTCTAAACAGGTCATGCTCTGTAGCAAAGCAGAGGAGGCTGTTGATCATTTTCCATTTTATTGTCAGTTAGCTAGAACGTGCAGTATATGGCCTCGTTCCTGGTTTGCAACGAGTTGAGAATGTGGATAAGGAAAACATAACATGGAGAGTTTATTGATAACACACAAAAATTGGTAGGAATGTAGCCACAAGAATAGTTAAATTTTGAACAAATAGAAAATACTTTTTCAGATTTGTTCTGAGTCTAGCATGTTAGCATATTTGTTTTGTATCATATGGCCTGAAGTTTTACTAATTTAGAATGGCCACATTTGAATAATCTGTGTAGAATGTAAAAAGTTTTACAAATTGTGGCGAATCATGTTATTGTAGATTTCTATTGCACTGTCCTTTTGGCTTTTCTTTTTAATTGTTATTTCTTGATTATCACGCACCGCAGAAGTTGGTTAGAAGACAGATAGATACTTTATTTTGTTAAATGCGGTTGCTCCTGATATAAACCTTTTTCACGCTACTGTTAGACACGTTGGATGATCTTTCCTTGGTTTAGGATTTTGAATATATGTCCTATACTTGTATCCATTCTATGTTTTAGGCCGAAATGCAATAGTTTGCAGTTCACAAGCAGGCATATTATTCAGATTTCAAACTGGTTGATTTGTGGTTGTAAAGTCCAATGTCTAATATACCTAAGGTGGATTTGTGACCCAGCTGTACATTGTTTATGAAAGGCTCTGAAAGCATAAAGTTAGATTGAACTTTTGGAATCTGTTGTTCACTTAATCTGCTTGTATTCTGAAGCATTTAGATAGAGGCGCTTGAGCTCCCTGCTGTTATGCAGCTACTGCAAACTGGGATCGCCTTTTCTTTGTTAACTTCTTTGACCCCTGAAAAAAAGAGGTCTTATGAAGAATTGAACTAATTAGAATAAAGATGAAAACTGGTTGGAATGTGGTTTTATTAGTATGCGACTCTGATTAGTAAACAAGGAATAGAAGCTATTTTGAAAATTGCCTGCAGATTGTGGTTCTTTTTTTGTTAACCCTCTTTTTCAAGTTAAGAATTGAAATAATTATAGTCAGAAATTAATATATCCCATTTTGGAATTTTTAAGTTTGTTGAACAGATTTCTAAATAGTTAGGGAGACGTATTCTTTTTTGAACGCGACACCCTAAGTTGGTGGCTACCAACTAGAGCAACTCGGTCGTTTATACCCTTATGTCGCGTCACACATTGTTGTTGTGGTTGTTTGATATCCAGTCCTGGGAAAACCATTTCTATACTTCCCCAGCTAGTAGTTATTCAAAGTTGTAGCTCTAATAAGATATGCGCTGGAAAATTAGATTTGGATCTATAGTGGAATAATTATGAAATCTTTTTATATTTTAATTTTTCAAAAATTAAGACCATTTTAATTCTATAAAAGACTAGCATAGAAATAATAATAAAGCATGAATTTAAATTCATGCTTTATTCCAAAGCTTGATTATTTTTTTGTTATATCCTTTAAATCATTTTTGAAATCAGTCCATCTTAATCACTATAGTCGTACAAGTTTTCTATCTCTAACTGTATTCATAAAATAAGTTAAAATAACTATGTAACTCTTATAGAGAGGGTTAAACAAGGAGTGTCAGTTTTATTAAAGTTTAAACCTATTTATATTAGATTTTGGATATTTTAATAATTTAATTAAAATTAAATTTTAATTTCAATTAAACTTTAATTAGAATTACAAATAATTCTAATTAAATACCAGTTATTCCCAAATATGATCCAATATCTCATATTGATCCTTATTTATTAAATATCTCATATTTAATCATAAATTTTTTTAAACTTTACAATCAAGTCTAACTTAATTAAAATATTTTTCATTTCAACTCATTCTTTATGTATGACCCATTAGGATTCCAACTATGTTGGCACTGGATACGAATTATAACCCTAAATAATATTTAGGATTAGATAAATTAAACTCTTTTAACTTATATTTATTTCTCTAATTAAACAATTTATATCTATAGATAAAGATTAGCGTCTATCAATATATCATGCCATCCAAATGTTTAGAAATATCAAAGTAGCTTTGACTAACATTTTGTGCATGATTTTTTATATAATTCAATCATTTCATCATACAATGTTCCGATTAGACACAAAACATAGAACTAATGCTTGCTCTATTTTGAGTTCAATCATATTAGTTCTTCATCATTAGCTATTTATTTAATTAATGATATTTACAAACTATTTACAAAGTGTCATTCCCACTTGGCTAAAGATTTCACTAATTAATACAAATTGAGAACAATGAAACATTCTCTCTAATTACTTTGGGGTGATGAATTATAACTTGATTACTCAACTACTTTTATATAGTTCATGCTACATTCAATGATTATCGACTGAACTAATTATGATTAGAATAAGTCATGTTGGGCCCGGGCTCCGTAAGTCCAAAGCCCGAGGGCGGTCCCTCGGGTTGCGCCTGCGACGGGCGCTCCATATACCGTCGAACCCGATCCCAACATCCATACAAAGATCCAATCGATTCTTACAATCGTATAACAATACATATGTATAATTATATATTCTAAACATGCCTTCATCGTCTCGAATCCATAAGCATATATCATTCTCATTCAAAGAAAGTCAACAGAATT